>JAJIBD010004625.1:0-50940 GCA_021461705.1 Cryptotis parvus | reverse complement strand
CTCCTTATTTACTTCCCTTCCCTTACTTCCTTCCATATCTGTTCACATATCATTTTAATGAAGTCTCACTATGACCACAATGTATAAAATCATAGACAAATTGATTCCTTATGTTCACTTAGATAAATTTCTCAGATATTTCTTATCTATTGTTTTTGATAATATTTAAACTTACTTTTATTTTTACAGTAGAAATATATAAAAATCTTACTGTCCATTTTCCTCATTGAGATATCCCTGATAACAGGATTATGTATAAAAAAGAAATTCAATAATTTATTAATTAAACAAATATTCCAGACTTGCTAATTAATGCAATGTAGGCATTTTATATAAAATTGCATGCTTCAGTTTCTTCATTTGCTGAGAAAAAATGTGTAGGGTCTATTTTCAACTAAATAACAGTACATACTATGAAGATACTTTTACCATAAAGTCCATCTTAGTGAGTTATACTATACAATGGTCTGACTTCAAAATCTTTAGATTAGCACAGATTTTAGCATCTTGCTGTCATGTTTTAATAACTTAAGGTAGAAAATCACAGCCCGGATCATCGACAGCCACCCTGCGGCAATTTCTTTTCAATCCGGCCACCTATGCTGAACCAGAGACTCTCAGACATGGGGCAGAGCTGCTACTTACTCTCCCTGTGCCCAGCTGCTCATGAGGTGCCCGGGAGGCATGGCGGGTTCTAGCCCTGGCCTGCCATCCCAGCAGAGCCTCACAACAAGCCAGACCACCCTTCCCTACTCCATGGGGCCCGCCATTTTCCACATCCTGACTTCCCTCTCGTCACAACTCCACCCAGCAGACCAGACTATCACAGCCCGGATCATCGACAGCCACCGTGCAGCAGTTTTTTTTTTTCAATCCAGCCCAGGTATGCTGAACCAGAGACTCTCAGACATGGGGCAGAGCTGCTACTTGCTCTCCCTGTGCCCAGCCCCTCAAGAGGCGCCCGGGAGGCATGGCGGGTTCTAGCCCTGGCCTGCCACCCCAGCAGAGCCTCACAACAAGCCAGACCACCCTTCCCTACTCCATGGGGCCCGCCATTTTCCACATCCGGACTTCCCTCTCATCACAACTCCACTCAGCAGACCAGACTATCACAGCCCGGCACGCGGGCCACTGCCTGCCGCACAGTACATCAATAAATGCTTTATTTAGAGGTGACTACAACAGTATGCCACCCACATGGCAAGCCTGGCAAGCTGCTTGTGTGGTATTTGATGTGCCAAATACCAGTAACATTTATATTAGGTCATTCTCGTGACCTAATATAATGGTTTGAGGCTCTTTATGTTCCTGGAGCAAGAGGATGCCTTTGGGTTCTACTAGCATGAGACAGGACATATGGAGATATTACTGGTGCCCGCTCTAGCAAATAGATGATTAACGGGAAGATAGTGATAGATAGTGATAGTGAAGGTAGAAAATATATAATGAATACCACAGAAAATAATTTAGAATTATTAATGCTGATTGCTCTTTGATAATTTATTTTTTACTTTTTTACTAATTCATGCAGTAATTGCAATAGGATACACAGAACAACTGTAATATTAATCTACATTTTAAAAAATCAATTAGAGTGTGTGTATGTCTGTATGTGTGTGTGTGTGTGTGTGTGTATGTTCCATAGAGGAAGAGAAATAACACATATACATCTGGGGTGTGGGAGACTCCAAAATGAGTGTGTCTCAAATGACAAAAGGTGACTTCATGTTTTTATTTTTGTGATGGTTTGGGAACTCAAGCCCAGAATTTCATAAACATGAAGCATGGACTGTCCTTCTAAGTCTCATCCCTGGTAAAAATATTTTTTAAATTTTATTTTGTGTGTTAGGGATTGTCACAGTGCTCGGGGGCACACCCAGCAGTGTTCCATGTGGCACTGGGGTTAAACCCAGGCTCCTGTATGCAAAGAATATGCTCCTGTTCTATGAGTTGAGTTCTCTCCTTGGTTCAAACAAAATGCATTTTAAATAAAAACAATGATATTTTTCCTATGTTTTATTCCAGGTGTATGCGGCTTAAACTTTATAATAAACTAGAGACTGACTTAATGAATCATTCATGATTAGTTGGAACTAATCATCAGAATAATCAGATGTTGGCAAAGGTTCCTGCAAGGAAAGGAAATGATCTACTACTTGTAAGTGCCTCAGGAGTTTTAAGGTTCTTAACTTCTTCCCAACACTTCCCTCAGCACCCCCACACTTAGTCATCCTCTGCAGCCATTTATCTTTGAATAAGCCAAAAGAAATAAAGGTCAGCAAGATTCAAGATTTCAAAAATGCCATTTCTTTCACAAATATGGTCTATTCTTGATAGATTTTGAATTACTCTGCCTTTTTTAAAAAATTCACTTAGAATCACAAATTGCATGATTTTTCTATATTTAAAATAAGGTCATATTTTGAGCTTAAGTCAGCAAAACCGTTGGATATCTGCTTTCTTCATCACAAATAGTAAAAGATTTTCTGTTCTGAAATGTAGCTACATTTTAAGGTTACAATAAAGTTTCAGTTTTCCATCTATGAAGAGTGCAGATTATAAAATTGAAAGATATTGCTTGGGATAATTGCTTTTTTAATAAAACTATAATATTTAGGCATGCAATGCTTGACTCCATTGTTCTTATTAGTTTATTTATTCACAGTTGAGATTGGGCTATTAGTTTATTTATTCACAGTTGAGATTGGGCTATTAGTTTATTTATTCACAGTTGAGATTGGGCTATTAGTTTATTTATTCACAGTTGAGATTGGGTTCTTTGTTTCTTTTTTTTTTTTTTTTTGCTTTTTTGGGTCACACCCGGTGGTGCTCAGGGGTTACTCCTGGCTCTGCACTCAGGAATCACTCCTGGCGGTGCTTGGGGGACCATATGGGATGCCGGGATAGAACCCAGGCCAACACAGGCTGGCTGCGTGCAAGGCAAACGCCCTACCGCTGGGCTATCGCTCTGGCTCCAGTTTTTGTTTTTTATATTTTTTTATTATATCACAATGAGTATACAATTACAAAGATGTTCATGATTGGGTTTCAGTCATACAGTGTTCCAGCACCCATCCCTCCCATTCCCCACCACCAATGTCCCCACATTCACTCCCCTTTCCCCCAGCCTGCCTCTGTGCACTTTTCCTTTTCTTTTCTGTCTTTCTCTCTCTGTCTCCATCTCTGTCTCTCTGTCTCTGTCTCTCTATCTCTCTGTCTCTGTCTCTGTCTCTCTCTCTCTCTCTCTCTCTCTCTCTCTCTTCCTTCTCTTACACATGTCACTTGCCATACAGACATTTAGGGATTATCATGTAAATCTTTTTGTGTACATTCAATGCTCAGTTCTAGTCTGGCATTACCATTTCCCCACAATTAGTAGAACACTGGTATAAATATTTATATCCCACTAAAGGAATGCAGTCATTCTGTATCTGCCCTTTTCCTTCTGATTAACTTCACTCAGCATGAAACTCTCCGTGTTTCCATAGGATGAACTCTTTGTGCTGCAAGTAACAAAACCGTCTCAGGCAATCTTTAGAACAGGTTAGAATTATTCTCTGGGGATCACAGAAGTCCTCTACTCTCAGGCACTCTGTGATGGCTAAAGTTCCATCGTTCAATATGATCTGAATACTAGTGGTAGTTACTAAATACTTCTAACATGATTCATCTAAATTGGCAGGTTCTGCTGCTCTGGTAAAAATACTTAGTCAAAACTGGGAAAAATATGAAATGCAGACTGAATTTCCAAGATGATGGTAAAAGTAATGCATATATCACATCTTAATGATAAAATCTCATTTTGGAAACACCAGGCAAATAAAATGTTAATAAATGAAATTTTACCACTTTAATATTTCTATGTGAATGATAGAAAATGTCAGATTATGTAAATGGCTGACACTATTTCTTCTGGACAAGAGTACTATGTTAATAAATAAATTTCTCTTTTTGAATTTTGTATGTGGCTAGTATGTGAAAATATGAAATTATATATTGCATTTTTGCTGAATTATTTCTACAGAAACTGATTTATTCATGTTGTATTTCTACTATATGTGCTCCGTATCCGGGCACATCTCTTCAACTCCACCATTCTCCCTGCATTAACATAAACATACGCCTCAGAGACCTGGGCCCTATGAAAGCAGGATGAGAATGCTAGTTGGGTCTCCCAAAGAGGAATCGAAAGAGCTATGCTTGGAATATCATGCCTCACTCAAGTGAAAGAAGGAATCTGGAGCTCTGACCTCTGTCGTTGTTCCAGAGTCAGGGAAGTTGTCTTGTTTGCCAAGGCAAAAGATCACGTGACCGCCCACCTACAAGAAGGTCAGACTTCTTCGTCAAAACCCTGAAAGAATGGTTTGAGGCTCTTTGTATTCCTGAAGCAACCAGATGCCACTGGGCTACACTGGCACGTGATAGGGTCAAATGGAAATATTACTGGCTCCCGCTCGAGCAAATCGATGAATAATGGAATGTCAAATGATCAAGTATTTCTACCAGAAATGTATTTCTTTAAATTGTATTTATTCTGGACTCTTTCTATTTCTATTGCACTCTAGAACAGTGACTAGCAGACTGTGGCTCTTGTGCCCAATACAGTATATTCCCTGTTATTTTGTAAGGAATCTTACTGGTACCACAATTACATTCATTTGTTCATAAATTTGTTCATGGCTGACTTCCTATTGAATAATGGCAACAGACACTATAAGGGTTGCAAAGCCAAAAATCTTTCTTATCTGGCTCCTTACAGAGAAACAATTGGCAACTCCCGTTTTGAAGGTTGCTCTTTTATGGTACATAACTCCTCCTTCTGTGTCTCTCCTGCCTCTTCTTGCAAATTAATCAAACCCATTTGATATCTACAGTGTAATCTTAGTAAATTCATATTTAAATTAATGAAATGTATATGCATATATAGTGGCTTCTTCAATTTCTAATGATGCTGCTTTGTAAGAGCTTTTCAGTTAACCTATGTACATTAAATATGTTTACTTCCATAAGAGACTAATATGCGTCAAAACTCGAATTAACATTCCGGCCTTTCAGAGACTTTGATGAGTAAGCAGAAGGTGCTGATTCCTACATGCACTCTGACATTGTCTGTCATCCTCTCTCCCCTTGTAAATACATGACTGTGAAAGATATAAGACAGAGAAACAAATGGATACATGTAACAGAAGATGACTAGTTTGGATTCTGGGAGGACAGTGCTGAAGATTGAGGTGTGTGAAAATACTGGTTGAGGAATTTTATTTTTAAGTAGGGAAAAAGTGTTAATCTTCATGGTTGCTATTCTTATAGTGGTAACATTTTACTTAAAATGGGACTATTCCTAGGATACTATCATATTTTATAGTAAGTAATAAAATGTATATTCTAAATAAATTCAAAATGAGCTTTGGAGAGCATTTTGTAATTGTTTCAATTATACTCCCATTTATTTAAAATTAAGTACTGACCAAAAAAGTCTACCTAGTTCAGTAAGAAGTATGGATTAAAAGAAAATTGTTGTAGCACCAAGTAAATTTATATAAGCAAATTTCCTTGCCAAATTTTATTGTGAATTATTTACTTCAATGGCTTGCAATTTTAAGGTAGATATAACATGCATAATGTGTAATATTTAATAATACAGAGTCTCAAACACGGCTGGGGAACCTGGAACTCCGCTTTCCCCAGGCTCAGCTGGAGGACAGATGTGTTTTGGGAGTGGGCCCATCACCTCTGGGAGGTCCCGGAAGGAGCCGGATGAGACGCGCCCACCACACTAGCCACCACCTTCGCTGTCCAGACACTGGGATACTACCTCACGACTAGATTAACAGAACAAAACCAGTTCGAGCCCAGGTCGCATGGCCATAGCGGCTGAGTGGTCCATCAAAGTACTGGAAACAGTTATGTCCTTTAATGAACTTCATTCTACGATGTTCAGGAAAGATTGGCAGGAGGGAGAGATAGAGAGGAGAAAAAAAGACATACAGAACCCGCCAAGTAGTTGAGGTATGGGAGGGAGAGGGAGGTGGGGAGATTGGTGATGGGAGATGGGTTCGGGTGGAGGGATGGGTGTTGGAACACTGGAAACCAAAACTCTACATGAGCATCTGGCAACTGTATGTCTAAAAGTGGTGTAATAAAATTTGGGGGGGGGTGGAATAAAAAGATTGACAAAAAAAAGCAAAAACAAACAAACAAACTTATTATAGTAATATTACATTAAAATAATATTGCATCAATAGAAACATAAAAATCGGACTGGGAGATAGTATGAGAGGAAAGCACTGCCTTGCACATTGCTGACACTAGTTCAATCCTTGGCACCAGACTTGGATCCCTGAGCCTTGCCAGGGAGTGATTCCTGTTGGCATGTATAAAGTTATATGTTTTCCTAGGAATCTGTCACTGGAATGCACAGTGTTGTAGGGTGCATTGACTTTTCTATATAGTAATCTTGTGTAAACCTAGAGGTGGTAAAGAGATAAGAAAGATGAAAATGACCATACAACACTTCATTTTGAGGTTATTTTAGAAGAACAAATGCTATGCTATAAGAAGTAAATTTTTCACAAAACCCATTTTGCATGTTAAATTGAAATATTAGCTTTTAAAAAAAAAGTTTGATTTCCTTTTCTGCTATGGTTCCTATGCTTCTGTTGGGGACCCAAAGGGGAATATAAGAGGTTGGACAGAAGGTGAATGCAGACGAAACAAGGCTTGTTGAACGTTATCATTACCTAGAGAAGGAAAATGATGTTAACTCAATTTATTAAAGTAGGGGCTGGACTGATAGTCCAGTGGGTAGGGGCATTTGCCTGCACGCGGCCGGCCTGTGCTGGCCTGGGTTCGATCCCGGCATCCCATATGGTCCCCCGAGCAACGCTAGGAGTAATTCCTGAGTGCAGAGCCAGGAGAAACCCTGAGCAATGCCAGGTGAGACCCAAAAAAGCAAAGAAAAAAAAGTAATCACCCACTCAAAATAATGTCTGGTACTATTTCTTTCTCTTTTTAATAATTTCTTTCTCTTTTGTATAATCACCCACTCAAAATAATAGTGTTTCAGGACTCCTCTAAGAGCCTCTGCATCTGCCCTGGATTGCCTCCTGCAGGTCACTTCATAGATAGGGGGGTAGTTTAAATGTGGCAGTTTATCTGACCATGTATTCTGTACTGGCTGGTATAAATATTCTCTCATGCTACCACAATCATTGTGGGACTAGCTAGATCTTACCAGCATATTTGCCTGGCCACGTTGGATCTCTGAGTAATTAGACCAGAGAGAAATGCTGTTTGCCTCCAAGCAAGCAAGCATGGCTCCCCTGATAACTCAAAGGCAACTAAAATACAAAACTACCGTGAAGTAGAGGAGACTCTTGTGAAGGCTTGGAGAAATATTTAACTGGCATTAGTATTAGTCTTTGGTACAGAGACATGCCATCTCAGAAACCCCCTTTTC
This sequence comes from Cryptotis parvus, assembly GCA_021461705.1. Taxonomy (NCBI): domain Eukaryota; kingdom Metazoa; phylum Chordata; class Mammalia; order Eulipotyphla; family Soricidae; genus Cryptotis; species Cryptotis parvus. Next base: position 43,481 of record JAJIBD010004625.1, on the reverse strand, counting down.
TACCCTATAAGGCATTTCCAGGCAGATCTTGGCTCAAGACATTAGGTGAGGTGCTGGGAGAAATTACCTGAGGGCATTTGACCCTCCCTGCCAGGGGAAGTTACATTTAGCTTATAGCTCCTCCCAACTCTGGGAGGAGGCTTTGAATTAGCTCTGGGTCCTTGTAAACAGCCAGAAGGCTGTTGAAGTTGCTACATTTCTCTAGAGCTATTTTCCTATTTTCATCTCTAGATAGCCCAGCCCAGAATGGGCTGGGCTGGGAAGTTTGGGCTGCTTTATAGCTATAAAATAAGCTGCAAGCAGAAAGAAGCCCCTTTTTTTCTCCCCTTTTGCCATTTCAGCTTCCCTTGGCATTTGCCTCTCCATCCTCTCCATCTCTGTTGGGCCTCAACACGTGGTGGCAGCCATCTTGGCCTACACGTGGCTGGTTCCTAGCTGGGAACCCAGAGTCTGGAGGTTTTCCCTGCTCTTGGATTGTATATTCGAACCTGTGATAGTAAAACCGTTTTAAAACGACATCGGATTCCAGAGTTTTCATCTATTTCTCGTTGGCTTCGGAGGTAGAAGGGAACTTCGCTTCCCGGCACTGTTGGGAACCCTGGCGGTGTCCCCGACATAATAGCTAGTGTTATTTCTTTCCCTTTTTTGGGTTACGGGAGTCATGCTCAGTGCATCCTCTTTGGTTAGTCCTCCATAGCAAATTGTGCATACAAATGAAGACCTTCTTCACCTTTTTCAGTCAGCCACACAAAAAAAAACCATAGGTTTATATACCTATGGTTTATAATACCCAATTCAGTCTTTCATTAATGCATAACAAAAATCGTTAGACTAGATTGTACATACATTTTTTCTCCATAAAACCTATTAGGAAATGAAAACCTAGCATTGGAAGTTCTTAAAAGGTTGGGGACTATTAGAATTGATAAATCACCAGTTTCAAGCATCATATATCAAGGAATGATAAGGAAGTAAGAATAGCAATTACTGAAACTTTAGACACTTTATTCTAAAGAATGTTTAATTCAGGAAATATCCCATGAGATAGGAAGTTCAGTAACATAATGCTTCCATTTAAACAACAACCAGTGCAAAATGTGAGTGCATAGCAGGAAGGGATATTGCAACATTGTGATTAAGCAATGATCTATGTGACTAAGTAAATGAACTTTAGCACTGCTTGTCCATTAAGGAGATAGCATCAGTAGGTAGGCAGATGGTTGGCATAACCTGTTTTGCTTATAATATTGAATAATCAATTTGCCCCAAACATTGCAAATTTAAAAATTGTGACTGGAAAACTGTGTTCCACACTAAACTTAGAATTAACAATTTGAATTACGTTATAATTATATCACCTTTTATTGAAATTTTTAATTGAACTTCACATTTTAAATGATTGCAAATTAAGTTTGATGGTACTTCTCTCTTTTATTGTAGTCAGTCATAAAAAATGAAATACTTCCTGGTAATTGTTTGCTACACCAGGGTGTGGTTGGCATAATAAACATCATTGGTCCAATTTTGTCAGAGAAAATAGGCTCAGGAAGGTACAATGATTTCATTTGTCAATGTTAAGATTATTTCACTAATTCGGAATTCTTGTTTAACAAAACTGCATTGTTGATTTGCAATAAAGCATGTTTAAAATTAGGCTTATCATGTTTTCTTCAAGGACAAGTAAACATTGTAATCTTGATTGTCTTCCTGTTGTTTTCTCTGATATTGGATTTATAGATAAAATTTCAGACAAAATTGATAGAAATGGTTTTTAGGTAACACGGAATTTTAACCTCATATAGGGCATAGTGTTTTTATTGACTTGAAAATACAATTTAATATAAAATAGTCATAAGGCTTTCTACAGATAAGATAGTCCAAGAAGATGCAATGAATTCCCTGAGAACTGCATCTGTTTGAGGCTACATGTCCAGGCATATCATTTATGCAGTTTTCCTTCTCAGCAGTGCCACATAAATAAACTTTCTTTATTGCTAAATATGCTAGGACTTTGAAATAAAAAGCAGAACTAAATAGGTCTCACTCTGCAGAAACCACATATTTTAAGTATCCAATGCTCTCTTTCCTAGTCTACTTTGAGTTTTTTCTTTTTCAAACTGTGTTAAATTTAGAGGTATAATGGTGAGAAAGGAACTGTAAAATGGGATTCATTGCTCACCTATAATAATAATTAAAAGGCATAGTTTATCAGCACTTCTTGATGTGAATCATTGGTAGGATACGGAAGTATTCACCACAATCCAGTACAATCAGGTATAGATATCATAATTAGTTTATGTACCAAATTAAACTTACAGAGGAGAACTGATTTTTCCACAAGTGTGATGTGAATTAAAATATTTCCAATGTGTGGCATACAGAAATTGGACATCTGAAAAGGTTGCAGAGCATCAATAAACACAGATAAATCTTCAATGAGGCCAGATGGCTACTGGGTCAAAACCATATTGGGTGACATTAATCTTGGTTAGCTTCTTGTAGTTCAGAATTTGGTCTTCATGTACTTGTAATTTCAGAAATTCAATCTTATTAGTGTTAAGATTTGATTGAATTATTGTTTGTTGGGTGGAGCTCTGACCACGAAGGCTGCTGTTTTTAACATCTGGACTCCACCGCTCTTCAGAGTTCCACCCAGCAGAAAAGCTGCTTTTTCCCCATTTTGTGCAGCCGCAAAGCGGCCACACAGTTCATCAATGCATGCACAAGATGAGAGGCTATTACAAGAGTTCCCACCCACACAGCAGAGCCTGGCAAGCTCCCCTTGTCATATTTGATATGCCAAGAACCAGTAACAATTATAGACCTCATTCCCATGACCAAGAGGAATGGTGTGAGCCTCTTCATGTTCCTGGAGTGAGCAGTTGCCCTTGGGCTACACAAGCATGTGACAGGACATATGGAGATGTTACTGGTGCCCGCTCAATCAAATCGATGAACAACGGGAAGACAAGTGAATGTTTTTTATGTGTGTTTTCCAAATTCACAAGTGATTTTATATATATATATATTATATATATATTATTTATAGATAAATAATATATATATAAATAATATATATATTATATATATAATAACATTCAAATTTATAATTTCCTAAGAGAAATATAACAAGTTATTCAATGTTTGCATTGAAATAACCAGTCATTTTCAGAAGTGCCTTTAAGGAAAGAAATCACAGAAAGAAAATTTAGTCATAAAATTTACAAGTCTATGGAGGGTAACATGCATAAACATTTTTGTTGTAAATAACACTTGGAATCTTTAAAAAAGCATGTTTTCTGAGAAACTACTCGAAATAATAGAATATTTGGAGGAAATGCAGTTGGGGAAAAGAATCCAAACTCTAAGTATTTAAGTATCCAAAATGTTAACAAAAACAACTGGTATCTTGAGAGGATTACCTGAATGCCTTGGGGAGACAGTCCATAGTAGCTTGAATATGCAACATGAGATACTATCAATGCCAAAAGCACTTGAGTGTAAATGCTGACTTGTGGACCTCAGGCAATGCAGATGGAACCATAACAGTGTAAATGTGATTGCTCTTCAGCTGGTCACAGCAGAAAGTGAAACCTGCCATGAACCCAGAGCAAGGTTGTCCATGTGCATATTAGAAAAGAGACCTTGGTAAAGGAGTTACTCACTTTCCCTGCCACAATTCTAGTTCTTTGTTCCTAAAAACAGAACCAACCTTACTTTCTTTCATTTTCACTTTTCTCTTTCTCTCTCTCTTCATATCTGGGTCTCTCTTTTTGTCTTTCTGTCTTTCTTTCCCTTCCTTCCTTCCTTCTTCCCTTTTTTTCCTTCCTTCCTTCTTTCCTTTTTTTCCTTCCTTCCTTCCTTCCTTCCTTCCTTCCTTCCTTCCTTCCTTTCTTTTCCTTTCTCTCCTTTTCTTTCCCCCTTCCCTCCCTCCTTCCCTTCCCTTCCTTTCCCTTCCCTTCCCTTCCCTTCCCTTCCCTTCCCTTCCCTTCCCTTCCCTTCCCTTTCCTTCCCTTCCTTCCTTCCTTCTTTCCTCTTTCCTTCCTTCTTTTCTTCCTTCCTCTTTCTTGCTTCCTTCCTTTCTTCTTTTCTTTTCTCTCCTTTTATTTCTCCCTTCCCTCCCTCCTTCTCTTCCCTTCACTTCCCTTCCCTTTCCCTCTTCTTTTGGAGCCATATCCGGCTGTGGTCAGGGCTTACTGCTATCAATGTGCTCAGGAATCACTCCTGGCAGGGCTCCAGGGCCCACATGTGGTATGAAAGGCTAACTATAAGTCAAATTCCTTGACCCCTTAATATATCTTTACCTTTCTAGTTCTTTCTTATTAATATTGCTCCTGTAATAGTCTATAATATGGAAGTTACTTTTGAAATTAAATTTTCATTTGTCCCCTTGATTAGTTATTGGATAGATGTCGGGGAATGCCACAGGGGTCCCCAAAAGTGTCAGGACAAAAGTTCTCTTCTACCTCCGAGGACGCCGGGAGAACAGATGAAAACTCCCGAGTCTGGTGCAGTTCCAAAATGGCTTTTAATAGTACAAAAGCTCTTCTACAGCACTCCAATATAATGAACAAACTTTAGCTCTGGTCTGAAGTTAGACCATACAAAAGAGCCTAAGTCTCCCACCAAAGAGAGAGGATCTCACCCGAGCTGAGTCCTACCCAGAAGAAGGAGCAAAAGGCCAAAGAGCAGAAAGCCAAAAGCCAAAAGCCGCAAGGCTGAGGAGCCAAAAGCCACAGGAGACAAAAGCCGAAAGCTAAAAGGCCCAAAAGGTAAAGGTGAAGGGGCCTCAAGTCAGCCTCTTATATACACCAAAGTAATTCAATCGGGAGGGTCATGTCAAATAAGAACTCTAAAGGAGTGTAATGCCACACCCTATTGCAGGTATACAAAGGTTATGCCAAGATAATCTTTCTACCAAGATTATCTCTTATGTAAAACACTGGAGAGAGAGAGGGCTGATATAAAGTAATACATCTTAACTTCATGAGCTTCATGTAATCTAGATGGTACCCACAAGGTCCTTCTTATTATTATCTGCACCAGGGTGATTCTGAGTATCTTGTTCTCATGTACTGAAAGGGTCACACTCGCCTGCTTAGAGCAAACTAGTATGATCCTTCCTATAGTCTTCCTATAGTCTCAGCGTAGCCAGGGTGGTAGTCTCCTGGTAAATTCTAACTGTCCCACGCTGGGTGCAGTGGGTATAAAGAGGAGCTGTGCCCAATCTAGAAAACATAGAAGTCTTAGTAGATGTATAAGTCAGAAGTTATTCAATCAAGGTGACTTCTGTAACTGCTACACCCTCTAGCAGTGTTTACATAGAAGAGAGATCTCATAAGAACTAACCTTGGCTTAAGTAGATTAAGCTGGGAGTGAGCAAAACAACAAACTCCCAGAAAAGCTAAACCTATCCTCCAACAGGTAGGCATTGTTTGCCATAGAGAATCTTCTTTTAAATGTATAAATGACTAGTATTTTTTATTTTGTTCAACATGTTTTTAAGCTGTGTAGTATCTTTAGTCAAGGCATCTCATCATCATTCTCTACAGATGGGAGATTAAAATTATCTAGAACACTTGGAGCTGGAGCAATAGCACAGTGGGGAAGGTTTTTGCCAGGTTCAATTTTCGGCATCCCACATGGTCCCCTGAACACTGTCAGGAGTAATTCTTGAGCATCACTGGGTGTGACGCAAAATATTAGCAAGATAGATAGATAGACAGACAGACAGTCAGACAGATATATGATAGATAGATAGACAGATAGACAGACAGATAGACAGATAGATGAATTATCTCGAATCCTAGAACTCAGTTGAGTAAATCCTAGAACTCAGTTGAGTAAATCCCATCTCATTACTTCCACAAATTGCATCAACCACTCTTTTTCAAACTATTCCAAAGATTGGAATTGTGCTGACTTCTAATCTAGTACATTTTAACACACACTCACACACATACACACACACACACACACACACACACACACACACACACACATATATATATATATATATATATATATATATATATATATATATATATATACATACATACATACATAAGGCACTAGTCCAGCGGTTGTCTCCAAATCGCTTTACATGTCCATCCCATCTGAATTTCGATGCCTTGGCAAACAAGACAGCATCCTTGATTCTGGAATGGTGACGGAGGTCAGAATTCGGATTCCTTCTCTCACTTGAGTGAGGCGTGATATTCCAAGCATAACTCTTTCAATTCCTCTCTTGGAGACCTGAATAGCATTCTCATCCTGCTTTCATAGGGCCGAGGTCTCTGAGGCGTATGTTAATGCAGGGAGAACGGTGGAGTCAAAGAGATGTGCCCGGAGCTGGAGGTTCTTTATCCTTTTTAGCTATTTTCTTGATGCCTTTGAAGGCATTCCATGCCACTCTTTTCGTCCCGCGCAGCTCAGGTTTTAGGTCATTCATCATGTTGATTTCTCGACCTAGGTACACATAACTGGTGCATTCAGAGATGTTTGTTCCATTCAGAGTGAATGGGGCCTCTGGAACTAGTTCATTTTTCATAAACATGGTTTTCTGTAGATTCAGCTGTAGCCCTATCTTTCCACATTCTCGGTTGAAGTCAGCCAACATTTGTGCCGCTTGGCTAATGTTTGGTGTTATTAGAATGATGTCATCAGCGAAGCAGAGGTGGTGTAGTTGCCGACCATCTATATTCACTCCCATTCCTTCCCATTCTAATTGTCGCATGATGTTCAGGTTGGCGCTGAAGAGTTTTGGTGAACTAGTATCAGCCTGTAGATCCCCTCTTTTGACATCAGTGATCACTTCTTTGTAGAATGGTGAGATCCTGATGGTGAATCCATAATACAGCTCACGAAGGATCTTGATGTATTGGGTTTGAACACCCTTTTTGGCTAGGGCTCTGATGACTGCTTCAGTCTCCACAGAATCAAAAGCTTTCTTTAAATCAATGAACATGAGACAGAGTGGCAACTTGTACTCCCTACAAACTTCAATGAGCTTGGTTACTGTGTGAATATGGTCGATTGTGCTGAATCCTTTCCGAAGCCTGCTTGCTCTCATGGTTGTCCTTCATCTAGTGTTCTGCTAATCCTGTTCAGGATGACTTGTGTAAACAGTTTGTAGATGAGGGACAACAGGCAGATGGGGCGATAGGTGCCGATGTCGTGAATGTCTCCCTCCTTGAACAGTAGAACTGTCCTGCTGGTTTTCCATTGGGAGGGCACCTTGCATTCGGACAGGTAGCGTGTGAAGAGCCAAGCTAGTGTATTGATGAGTACCGACTGCAGATTCTTCGGGTGTTCGGGTCTGACTTTGTCTGGGCCTGGTGCTGTTCCCTTCATTACCGACGATATGGCATGTCGGATTTCAGAAGGGAGAACGCTGGGAATGACATATTCATCCTGTAGAATTTGGTATGTGGGCAGGTGGATGTGGCTATCAAAGAGATTTGAGTAGAAGTCATGGATAATCTTCTCCATTGCCTTTCTGGAAGATGTGATAGATCCATCGGGCGTCGGAGGGCAGCCATTTTGGTCTTATAGTTGGCGAAGGACAGGCGGGCAGTGCGAATGCTTTTCCCAGCTTCTGCTGCATCTTCCAGTATTTCTGCTTTTATGTCTTTGAGGTCTTCTTTGATCGCTTCTCTGCACCGTTTAGCAAGCTTGGACGTTAGCATTTGGTCTCCTGAGACTCACACCTTGCCATGTTGGCGAATGAACTCATGAGTTTCTGAAGACAAGTGTCCTTTTGTGTCTTTCTCTCTCTCGGCATTATTCGCACAATCATGGAGGTGCTGAACCAGTCCATTGTATTCATCGATGTCGTCATTGGTGGTGTCTTCCCATGTTGCTGCAATGGTGCCAAAGAGTTCCCAGTTAGTGGTCGTTCTGGGAGTTCTCTTCTTAAACTTTGCAGCCTTTACTCCCCTTTGCGGGAAGTAGAATTTAGCACAAAGGAGACGGTGGTCCGATCCTGTTTGGAATTTGGGGACGACAGCAACATAGGTCAACAAAACCATCAATTAAAGTCGATGTGGTCAATTTCATTGTGGAACTGTCCACAGGAGATTCCCATGCCCAATGTTTCGCTTCAGCCTTCTGGAACTGTTAGTTCCCATGAATGGTCTTGTTGGACATGATGAACTCAGATAGTCTCTCACCCTGTTCATTCCATTCTAGGCCATGGGTCCTGATGTGGAGTTCTTCAGCCGATCTTCTCGGTCCTATCTTGGCATTAAAATCACCGACTATGATCTTGTAGAAGGTGTGATCCTTTTTATAGAACTCCAATTCCATATAGAATTTCTCAATTTGATCTTCTTTGTATGTGGATGTTGGTGCATAGACAATGAAGATAGAAATTGCTGACAGTGGGCCACATCTCTTCAAGTGTAATCATCCTATCCGAATTGTTAGGCATTCAAATGAATCAATGTTGATGGCCATGTTCTTGTTGACAAGGACACCAACGCCACCGACACCTCTTTTCGTCGCATGTTCCAAGGAACAATTCTTCTCTGGTGTCAAATACAGCATGATGCAACTGACGCCTCCTCATCTCAGTCAGACCAATGATGTTGTACTTGATATTTTGCACTTGCACCATCAGATCTAGAGCTGTTACTGACTGGATCCCACGGGATGTCAAAAGATCACATGGCCACCCACCTACAAGATGGTCAGACTTCCTTGTCAAGACCCTGAAGGAACGGTTTGAGGCTCTTCATATTCCTGAATCAATCAGATGCTATTGGCTACATTGGCACGTGATAGGGTCCAATGGACATATTACTGGCGCCCGCTCGAGCAAATCGATGAATAACGGGATTCAAGTGATTCAAGTGATCAAGTGATATATACATATTTTTTCAAGTGTATATGCCATGATACTTCAAAAAATTTTCAGGTTACACCTAGCTGTCCTCAGTGCCTACTCTTGACCCTGCATTTGAGGTTACTCCAGACTAGTCTGACCAGACTGTCTAGGACTGAATGTGGGCGAACTTCATATAAGGCAATTGCTGTAACAGTTATACTCTTCTGAGGGTACGTATTTTAATGAAATGTAAATTTATGAACAAACTTTATGGTAAGAAAATTATGATTCTAGTTCATGGGATATAATAATGTCTGTCTGTTTAACATGCATGGAATGCAATGTTTCCCAAAGACTTCTTTCTGGGTACAACATTTTATCACATTTCATGAGAGGAAGGTAAAAGCAGATTATGGTGGCAATTACGTTTTCTCTTATTTGTATCTTTAACACTAATGACTCACTTAAACATTTCAAGCACTGAATCATATATTTTACAAAAAATATGAAAGATGTTAATTTTCAAGTATATATAATTTTGCATCTAATTTTCAAATAGAGTAGAATGAATCAAATACTCTAAATATGTTCTAAATTGTAGAATCATTTATATTTAGCAATCTATCAAAGTTTTTTGCCCCTTGAGGTGTTGCAGGTGTGGCTGCGGTGCCTGGCTGCGTCAGCAGGTGGCAGACAGGAGACAGGCTTGTCTATACCCAGGGCTCTGCCCATGGGTCCTGGATGGTTTATGATCTGACAAAGAAAAAGACTGGGTCCCATCGGATGAACCCAGAGCCATGGCAGAGCCTGGCAAGCTACCCGTGGTGTATTCGATATGCCAAAAACAGTAACAATAATGGAACTCATTCCCAATGAATGGAGATGTTACTGGTGCCCACTCAAGCAAATCGATGAACAATGGGAAGACAAGCAACAAGTAACAAGTAATCAAAATTTACCTTTTAAAAACTAAAACCTAAAGAAATAGAAATATATACTTTACTTTTTACCTACAAGGCAAACTATCTTTGTTAGTAAAAATTAATAGTAATAAGCATTAATTTTTCTTAATAGACCTTTTCTGAAAAAGAAATCTTTATAATGATTGAATTCAGTAAATAAAATTAAAGATGGAAAAAATCTACAAACCTATCTTTTCCTAATAACAATAATCTCTGATTAGCTAAAGAACTATGAAAATTAGATGCTGTCAATACTCTTCCTATGATTTCTAATCTTGCAGTGTTCCACAATATAGGAAATCAAGATTTACTGCAGACATTGAGGGGAGACCATGTATTAGTAAAAACCAAATTCTCAAAGTAAAATAACCAATATAATTTCATGACTGAAAGATATGACTTATAAAGTGATCCAGGAAATTGGACATAAAATTCCGCACAAGTGAGATATAGAGCAAGTAAGCTTTAAAGCCATGTTAAGTAAGGAAACTATATACCAGTGAATATACATTGGGTGCCCTAGGCAATTCTGACATCTCAAGGCTCAACTACTTTGCATCTGATCTTCTCCTGGTTGGATTTTCTAACATTTCTAATGTTCTCATTTGCATCTATTTATAACCTTGCCCACTCTTATCTTTATTCTTTAAAATCATCAAATTTATTTCTTTAATATCCTATTTCTACATGCAATCATTAAATTTATCTTTTTAAAGTCCTATTTCTGCATCCTATTTAATGGTTAGAAGTATATACTTATGCAAAATTTTAAAAGTTAAAGTTGCTCTTAGTTATCATACCTATCAGCATATTTTTATAAAGTGAGGAAATTGTGCTAGAAGTTGCAAAATGAGTTGCTGGCTAGAACTACAAGGTCTATAGTTTATAGATATTCACAATTCAATGCCATAAATATAAAAAATGTGACTGTATATAATACAGCTGTTTCCTCTATTTTTGAATTGAAACACAACTTCTTTCTACTAGAGGCCAAAAGTTTATTAATTTAAGCAAAAATTGGTTAGGTTGAATATGGTGTTTATTTCCTTTAATAAGTACAGAGCACCAAATAAAGAGGAAAAGCATCACTTATAATGATATATGGAAAATAAAATATATGTAGTTCTCAATGAGCTTATTGAGAACAAATTATATGCAGATATGATCAAGATGTGAATTTCTTCTGACATTTAAATTTTAATACTATCTATTATGGTTGTGTTTCTCTGGCTCAGAATTCACCTTCTTACAGGTTTTGGAACTTGTAAATTTTGAAAAATTTCTTGGTTCAATTTCTTTCTTTAAAATCAGGGGACTAACAGGTGGGTCAATTATACATTAGGGTATTTTATATGCTTTGGAGATTTTTCAGTAACATCTAGATTCTATTTCTTTATTTTATTTATACTTCTAGGTTAGAGAATGCATACTTTTCCTATTCACACAGTGAGGAAAATCTTATATATCTTGTTTTTCCGACTAATACTAGAAATACAGGAAAATGCTTAGTATTTTCCTTGGCCTACTTCCAAAGCAGGTAAGTACTTAACTTTGCTTTCGCTGTCAAGATTCATTTTAGTTTGGAGCTGAGTGATAGTACAATGGGCAGCATGCTTGCTTAGCTCTAGTCCAGCCTTGGCACCACATAGTACTTGAGCCTGCCAGGAGTGATCCCTCAACATAGAGACAGGACTAAGCTCTTACTTACACAGGGTGGGGCCCGAAAAACAGACAAACCAAAAAAATTCATGTTAGGTCAGAGTTAGATCTTTAGTTTCACCTCAGTCTAAAATCATTTTAATTTAAATATCTAGAGGAACTCTAACAAACTATATAGTGGAACTTCTGAAGCACCTTCAGAAAGACATTTTAGAGGAGAATATTACTTGCACCTGAAGGGAAGACATGACTATATCAAAATAAATTTCTAGGGGGCCACAGCGATAGCACAGCAGGTAGGGCATTTGCCTTGCATGTGACCAACCCGCATTTGATTCTCCGGCATCCCACATGGTCCCCTAAGCATAGCCAGGAGAAATTCCTGAGCTTTGCCAGGTATGACCCAAAAAAAAGCAAAATAAACTTGGGGTCGGAGCGATAGTCCAGCGGGTAGGGCGCTTGCCTTGCACGCGGCCGGCCTCTGCCGGTGTGGTTTCGATCTCCGGCATCCCATATGGTCCCCGAGGATCGCCAGGAGTAATTCCTGAGTTCAGAGCCAGGAGTAGCCCCTGAGCATTGCCAGGTGTGACCCAAAAAGGCAAAAAACAAACAAACAAAAGCAAAACAAACAAATAAATAAATACATTTTTACAAATATTAGATTATTTTGTTGTTGTATCATTAACTTTTCCATAGAACTTTTGCCTGCTTTAGCTTAATTAATTGGTCCAAGAAATACAAGGTATTTTTAAAACTTCCTTTACTAAGTCTTCCTCTTATCTTCAATTCTTCTTAGAGGGCAAAGAAACAGGAAAATATCGTAATGGAGCCCTCTCTGCATTGGAGTCCATTGACTCTCTCTGCAGTGGAGTCCATTGACTATCACTATCTTTACATATGGTATTTAATATAATATCGATGATTTATCTACATATCAATTAAAAACCTCTTTGTCTTCTAAAGGATGAATATGAATCAAAGCCTTGAATTTTATGAATTCTTAATTATTTCTTAAACTACTTTTTACTGAATCACCATGAGATACAGTTTTTTAATGATGGTGTTTCAGTCATACAAGGTTCCACACTTGTCCCTTCACCAATAAACAGTTCCCACCACCAACGTCCCCACTTTACCTCCCTCCAAGACCCCCTGCCCCACCCCTCAGCCTGCCTCTGTAGCATTTTTTCCCCTTCATTACTTTTTGGCACTGTGGTTTGCAATATAACTTTTTTTTTTTTTTGCTTTTTTGGGTCACACCCGGCAGTGCTCAGGGCTTTCTCCTGGCTCTGCACTCAGGAATATCTCCTGGCGGTGCTCTGGGGACCATACAGATGCCGGGATGGAACCCAGGCTGGCATGGGCTGGCCACGTGCCAGGCAAACGGCCTACCCGCTAGGCTATCGCCCCAGCCCTGCAATATAACTTTTTATACTGTCAGAAGTACAGTGCCTGGGAAATAGGTGTACTGAAAATGATGATAAAAATATTTGTTCTACTATAGGTTTATACCTTCATTGACATACAGCTGAAGAAAAAATTTTCTTTTCTATTTGAACTCATAAAGGCTATACAGTAAAGTCAGTCTCAAGACATGTTGTAGGCAGTTGTGATAAATGTCCATGAAAGAAGACTTAAGAGAAGTGTGGTGAGCTTTTCAGGCCAGTAGAAAGCACAGCAAATGCCATAGCATTCAGCAAAGGAAGAGTATGTTTGGAAGCCTTAGATATTGCTAAAGTATGTGGTAGAATGAGACAGGTAAGGGGAGACATCAGATAACAAATGAGCACTTTCTATGCACTATGCCATATCATTGAGGAGAGGTAAAAAACACATCAATTAAAAGGAAACTGCAATTTCATCAGTATTGAAACATTTGTCACTAAAATCTCATGCTTCTATTTGTTACATATGTAGAACTTAAAATCTACCCTTACCATTATGAAGAAATTCTAACTTTATCACTTTAATTTTTAGAAAAAATAAAATGCCCCCATAAATTTTGGAAATGTGTATTATTTTAATCAGATGATCATGAAGCAAGTAACTGGGAATGTTTTTTAAAAGCTTATATTTTAAGCACTGATTCAGTTTTTAGTGCATTCACTTGATCACTTGATATCCCATTATCATCGATTTGCTTGAGCGGGCACCAGTAATGTTTCCATTTGACCCTATCACATGCCAGTGTAGCCCAATGGCATCTGTGTGTTTTGGGGATATTAAGAGCTTCGAGCTGTTTGTTTAGGGTCCTGATAAGGAAGTCTGACCATCTTGCAGGTGGGTGGCCACTGTGATCTTTGGCATCCCGTGGGATCCAATCGGTAACGGCTCTAGTCCAAAGGTCGTCTCCAGATCGCATTATATGACCAGCCCATCTGATTTTTGATGTGCTGGCAGATGAGACAGCATCCTTGATTTTAGAATAGCGATGGAGGTCGGAACTCAGGATTCCCTCTCTCACTTGAGTAAGGCGTGATATTCCAAGCATGGCTCTTTCTATTCCTCTTTGGGAGACCCGAATGGTATTCTCATCCTGCTTTGTTCTTTTAACTATTGTTTTGATGTTTTTGAAGGCAGTCCATGCCGCTCTTTTCCTCCTGTACAACTCAGGTTTCAGGTTGTTCATCATGTTGACTTCTTGACCTAGGTACACATAGCTGTTGCATTCAGAGATGTTTGTTCAATTGAGAGTGAATGGGGCATCTGGTACTAGTTCATTTCTCATGAACATAGTTTTGTTGAGATTTAGCTGTAGACCTATCCTTCCACATTCTCGGTCAAAGTCTGCCAGCATTTGTGCTGCTTGGCTGATGGTTGGTGTTATTAGAAAGATGTCATCAGCGAAGCATAGGTGGTGTAGTTGCCAGCCATGTATCTTCACTCCCATTTTTTCCCATTCTAATTGTCGCATGATGATTTAGAGTGTGGCGTTGAAGAGTTTTGGTGAAATAGTATCACCCTGACAAACCCTTCTTTTTGACGTTGAGGATCACTTCCCTGTAGAATGGTGAGATCCAAGTGGTGAAACCGTGTTATACTTCATGAATGATCTTTATGTATTGGGTTTGAATGCCCTGTTTGACTAGGGCTTCTATGACCGCTTCAGTCTCCACAGAATTGAAAGCTTTCTTTAAATCAATGAAAGGGAGACAGAGCAGCATCTTGAATTCTCTATAGACTTCAATGAGTCTGGTTATTGTGTGGATATGGTCGATTGTGCTAAATCCTTTCGGAAGCCAGCCTGCTCGCATGGTTGTTCTTCATCTAATGTTCTGCCAATCCTGTTCAGGATGACTCGAGTGAACTGTTAGTATATGACGGACAACAGGCAGATGGGGTGATAGTTGCCGATGTCGTGAATGTCTCCCTTCCTTAACAGTAGAACTCTTTAGTGAATTGATAAATATAATTCCATACAAGAATATAAACATTCTAGTTTATATGAAAAATGCATCTTTATTTTAAGTGAGTTGGCAGAATCCAAGGAAGGAAAATAGAAACTGGACAAGATGAAAGGCAAAATTAAAAAAAGAAACTGCGATTTTGGTTTACTTATCTCTCATGTGCACAAGGCTTTGTTTGACATGTGGGTAAAGGGTAAACAAATATTAATGATATAGCACATTAAAACTAGAAACTGGGTTCTGGCTCAAACAGAGATCATTCAAAGCTTTACACTGTTAAAGATTTGAAAGCAGAAAACGTTACACAATAACTCCTAGGAGTATAGCAACATTTGGTCACAGGATATCAGGAAAATATTGACATAGTAATTTAATTGTCCTCGGTATTCAAAACAATGCTTTTGTTTTATGTTGCAAAAAATTATTTACAAATCTCTTAAGTGATTCCTTTATAGTATATAAAGTGTATATATATATTACAGAGATATATATTAAGGATATACATACAGATATATATGTTAAGGTTATACACATATATCATATACCTCATTCTCCTTTTTACAAGCAGGAACCCCCACTAGCCTATTGGGGGTTCCTGCTTGGGGGTGAAAAGGAGAATGAGGTATATAGTATGAAAACTTGTGCCAAAAATATTTTTGTTTTGCAGAGAGTTTAAAGAAAAACATTTTAAGGCATTATTTCTAATTAATTATCTCTTTAATAATGCACATTTATTGTAGTGAGTATTTGGCAGTGTAATTGCTGGTAAAGGCATGTCAGAGGTTTCAATATAAAACTCCTTGTAGAAGCAGTTATTGTGTAAAATTAGCTCTCCAGGTCTTTGAGCGTCCCACACCATCTGGCCGACCCATACAAGTCCAGATGTCCTACGACTTTATACAGAGATTAGAGAACCTTGGTATCAAATAAAAACATTAGTTATCTAATTCCTGGGAAAACTAAGATAGTCTTCATAACCTCAGTTTATTCTATATCTTTATTTCAAATAATGTATTTACTTATCTATGTGGCATATTTTATGGCTAATAGTGTTAATTTAGACAGCACCATTTCATATAACATATATGCCTACATATATACATATTTGCATATATGTATATATGCATATTGAAAATGATGTCTATATGTACATATGTGTATATATTTGTGCATATACATTTATGTACATTACATATATATGTGTGAACATATATATATATATATAATTATTTTTATTTTGGGCCACACCCAGCCAATGTGGGTTCACTCCTGTCTCTGTGCTCTGTGCTGTGTGCTTGTGGGACTCGAGAGACTATGTATGGTACAAGTGAAAAAATTGAAGAACTAACATAGATAACATGTTGCACTAGAATTCAAACTAGATCTTAGTGTAGGTTGCAATTCATTGAAAGAGTTTTAGTGCGATGAAAGATCTTTCCTCTCTAATTTCATTGGGGAGAAAAGCATTTAGGAACCTTCTGACTATTCTCATATGTACCCCCACAAACATTATATATCTTTTTTCTGTTCTCTTAAAGTTACTGTAAATAAAAAGTTAGAATCACTTTACCAATGTTCTCTGGTTCCCTCCCACCAGACAATCTGTCCTTTGATAGCAGGACGACTTTGATCCCACTGTTGATTTCTCCCCTTAATTTTAAACTAGTTACTGCTTCTCCTATATCAAGTTAGATTAACAAATAAACTGTAGAAATGCATTACTAGTATGTGAATTAAAAATACTAGCATTTTATTTTTCTTGAAACAAGTGTAATTTTTAAATGATGATATTACTGTAAATTTCTTGTTTGGCAGAGTTTCAGCAATAATAAGTAAACCAAGTGAAGCCAAACACATGGAAACCAGAAATTAGGAAAGAGAATGTTTCTACTTGAGATAGCTCCAGTGAGCATTTTCTGCCTTTTCATTGCTTATCCTAATTCTTATGCAAAGTTTGCAGATTCTCTAAGGCTTTGCATTGCTCTCTTGGCAACAGTATTAGGAGGTAAGAATGAGCAAACTTTGTGTGACAGTGTATTTTGTACTACTATTTTAGTTACCTGGATGTAAACTAGCTAAGTCATGCTTTACATTTATTAATAGGATAAAAGAATAAGAACAATAACCCATCAAATAATTACTCAATAAGAGTATAGGGAGTGGCTGAGTCAAAAAAATATTTTTTCCTAGTTTAAATGATTCATTTTCTTCCTGTCTTATTCAGTCTTCAATAATACGCATCAATTCTGACATCTTAGATAGGATTTTCTATTTCTAGATCCAGAGATCTTAATTTTATCCTCAGACAGAAACCTATTTTTTGGATTTGCCTTCTTATTGATTTTTTTCGTTTTGGGTGTTTTTTTCCTCTCACCCTACCAAAATTAGGATATGTCTTTGTGAAAGTCATGGAAAGGGTGTCATTCTCAAAATCAAGATGTAAACACAGGATTATGAGGTCTATGAAAGTACTAGAGTAGTAAAATAAGAAGTATTTCTAGATAGTAGTAAAATATGGAGTATTTCTAAAAATGGTAACTTCTTTACTTGCAAGTCAGTGGGAAAGATCTGGAGTATCACTCATAATGTGAGCGTCCTCTGAATACCTTTCCATAGCTTTTATTTTGCCCTGCTGCCATTGTGTCATGGCATACTCTTTTAATATTTTCTTTAGTATTTATTTACTTCAGTTATAACTGCAACAAATATTTGGGATGTAGGAAGTAAAGAGAAGTAAGGAGAAAAAAAAAAAAAATATTTGTATTAATATTAACGTGAATTCCTTTCCTTTCTGACCACCTTCCTTTCTTTTTTCCATCTCTCCCTCTCAGCCTTCCTTCTTCACAATAAAAAAAAATAGCTGCACACCCCATTTTTCTCTTTAAGTTAGCTTCACTAAATAGTTTATTTAGTGAATACTTTAAGCTATTGTAGATTAGAATATAGGAATTGGCAAGATGGAGTTACTTGGGGCAGAAGATATTTTCATCAGAAAGGTTTATGCACACAAGTACAGAGTGGCATGACATAAAATCTTGCTTTGATTTTAAAAAGCACATTACTTCTCAGTGTTGAGTGTGAGATAACTGTGATTGAAGATGAACAAAGTGCAGGCAGAAGGGGTTTTGTTGTCCATAAAGGATTTTGGTTTTGTTCTATGTATCACTTATATCACTTGTCTTCCCATTGTTCATCGATTTGCTCGAGCGGGCACCAAGAAGGTCTCCATTCGTTGGGAATGAGGTGCATTATTGTTACTGTTTTAGGCATATCAAATACCATGGCTCTGGGTTCATCCCAAGGGGCCCAGTCTTTGTCTGTCAGACTATATTTTGAAGACTTTTGAGTAGGATTTGAAATAATTACATTCTCAGCCATTGTAAGAAAGTTATGTTACAGAACATTGCTAAAGATGCACTAAAAAAATAAAATACAGGAGTCAAGTAGGCTACAATTGTTTTGGTATAGTGGACTGGAAATGAGATTCTGAACAAAAGCAGCAGTTTAACAACTGGAGTGGACAGTAAGATTTAAGGCAGATAAATGATGATATGGCACCTTGATTATAGTTGCTTGAATTGTGGAATTACAGAGAGGAGGATTTAATATAACTCTTGCAGTAGAATTTAGAATGGTTCTACAGTTTTCATTTTGCTGTTTTCTGCAAAAATGTGAACTAGAAGCAAAAGAGAATGCAAAATATTTAGAATGCTAACACCCCAATTTCAAGTCTTATTTCCCTAATTTCGGTAAAATCATAATTAGACAAGAGTATACTTGTCTAATTATGTCAAATCATTGACAGTTGGACAGAATTTTTGTTTTTTAGGAAGGCACATTGAATGATGGTCACTTTGTGATAGTAGTGATAGTAGGGGCTATCACTACTTGGTGTTCAAAAGGGATACCCCAGGTGATGCTTGGAGGATCAAGCGGTGACAGATAAGGAACTACATACTCTAGTCCTTGAATTATCTTCCCAGTCCCCAAACTGAAAATGCAACATTTTAAACACATACAGAAATCCCAAAATAAAATGCAGAAAACTTGATTAAAGCAATGCATAGTCCACCCCTGCACACAAAGGAAATAAAATAAGAAATTAATTGGAATATGTATTATTTTTCAAAAGCAAAGGATTTTTGAGATTGAATAAATCCAGTCTTTTGTGTGATTCAAGATTATATAGGGAATTACAAAAGTATCAACTTTGTTAGATCATTTAAATTCATTTTATTTTATTCATAGTCATTGAAGTATAATTTCTCAGAAAGAAAAAATGGAATGCATTTTCTTTAAGTAGTTTACATGCTAACAGGATGACTGCACAGTTTAGTTTTGCTTTGAGTGTTCTTTTTAATTTTGGGTGTACCCAGCTGTGTTTAGTGGCATTCAACTTTTCTACATTACTGAACTGGATTCTAGTCTGAGGACAGGTGGCTGAATACCATTGTTTAAGTGTATTTAGAGAACATAATGTTATGTGTACACATGACTACATATTTCCAAATTATGACTTAAAATAAGTTTAAAAATTAATGTCTAGAGTTGCATTTCAGAAAAATATTTTACTTTGGATTTATGTATTTTTGGAGATCTATACAACATAAGCATAACTATTTTAAGTTTATTGATTAATTGGTTTAATTTTATTTACTTTTGATACTTGCCTATTTCTCTTGGATAGTAATGGGAACATGGAACCATTGTTTCTTGGGCAAATCAAACATTTTTGTACATTAGAGGCAGTCTTGATATTTTTTGGAGAATATGAAAAACTTCATTTTAAGTTAGAAATTATCTCATGAATACCAAATATCTGTTGCAGTGACAAAACCAAAAAAAAAATGTGTGTTTGACACGACATTAAAAGTATAGTTATTTGGCAATGGAAACAGTTCAGTGGTTAGGCTGCTCTTGTTGCATACATTCCAGCCTGCTTTAATCCCCAGCCCCCAGCACCACAGCGTCTTTTGAGATCAAGTATCATTGGATGTTGCAGTGAAAGTCCCTGAGCACTACCAGATGACTCCTTTGGTATCAGGCACCACAGAGTGCAGGAAACATAAAATCCTTGGTCCTAGCATTGAACTACCTGTCCAGTTCACCAAGTATTGATGAGAGTCGCCCATGGGCTTACTAAGCACTGCTTGGGAATCCCCCAAAAATGTTCTTTTACATTTGTGTTGAAACTTATGATTCAATGTATGTTGTTACCACATCCTCTAACTTCTGAAATGTCTAAGGCCCTTGATCAATGATCTTAAGCATGTGACTTAAAATATAATAAGTAATGTTTTAATTTTTTTTAAGGTAATAGGATTGAGGATGAAAGATAAGACCTTGGATTATAGATGGAGGGATTCTTACACCAGTGGTGTAAAGTGAATACCCCATATTCTGTTATTAATTGTATCTTAAAATACAATTTACTTTATGTTACTTGCTTATCAACAGTAGAATTCTGGTGTGGAAAATGTTTTGTTAGATGACTGAGTCCATTTCCTTCCTTCAATGTTCGATGAGTTTAATGAGAATCTGAGGATTCTGTGAAAACATATCTCAGCAATGTTATCCAAGGGTTAGCAAGAACACTTTAGTATTTTTGTCTGGTTGAGTTCCTGACATAAAAATCCACAACTCATGTAAAGGCATACAAGTTTGAACCACAAAACCACATGCTCCCTGATCTCTGTCAGGTGGAATCCTAGAGGACACTAAACCCTGAAAATCCTGATAATCCCACAAGGTATGAGTAGCTCCAAATCCTGAGTTGTAAGCATTGCACTACTTAATGGAGTTGTCCAAGTCACCCTGAATATGCTTGGAAGATACCTGAGCCACAAAAAAAAATTGTAACTCATAACAACAGAAAGATCTACATTCTGTTTTACAAACTTACTTTCTTATTCCACAAATTTTGTTTTATTAAAGTACCATGAGAGACAGACATGGGGCAGAGGTGCTACTGGCTCTCACTGTGCCCAGCCACTCATGAGGTTCCTGGGAGGGATGGCAGGTTCTAGCCCTGGCCCGCCACCCCAGCAGAGCCTCACAACAAGCCAGAAGACCCTCCCCACTCCATGAGGACCTCCATTTTATACATTCGGACTTCCCCCTCGTCAGAACTCCACCCAGCAGACCATCCTATCACAGTCCGGCTCATGCGGTTGTAAGCGGCCGCGTGGCTCATCAATAAATGCTGGATTTTGAGATGGCTACAAGAGTATGTTACCCTCATGGCAGAGCCTGGCAAGCTACCCATGTCATATTTGATATGCCAGATACCAGTAACAATTATAGACCTCATTCCCATGACCTGATGGAATGGTTTGAGGCTCTTTATGTTCCTGGAGCAAGCAGGTGCCCTTGGGCTCTACTTGCATGAGACAGGTCATATGGAGATGTTACTGGTGCCCACTCGAGCAAATCAACAATGAACGGGAAGACAATGAGACAGTGATACCATAAGTAAAAAGTTATTCATAGTTTGGTTTTTGACAATGTTCCCTCAATAATCCCTCTCCAGTGTCAGCTTCCTCCAGCAGTGTTCTCAGGTTGCTTGTTACAACAGGTTGAGGTGTAGAGCCCCAAGGCACTTTAAATCCCCGCCCGAAACAGGTAGCCAATCAGGACATAGAAAGGACTGGCTGGGGATGGGGTTTGACTATAGATACAAGGCCCCTAGTGCAAGCCCGCCACTGAGAGAGAGAGCGAGAGAGATACAGAGACAGAGGTTGGCCAGCTCTTCTCCATCTTTTGCCAGTCCTGAGAAGTGGGCTCTCTCCTCCATTCTCTCTGAACGAAGACTCACTGGGACCCACTGCTCTCTCCATGGGACCTGCTAGCTCAGGGTTTAGTACAGGCATGCACATCAGGGCCAGAAAGGGGCAGAATACAGGCAGGGCTTGTACCTCAGGACAACTCAGGTTCAGACTGGGCTCGGATGCCCAGGAAGGGATAAACTGCATAACCCACAAGCACAGGGTTGTGGTCAGAGAGTGTGGAACCTGGAACTAGACAGCAGAACTGTTGAGGAACAGCTGGGGGACCCAGCAATGGTTCAGAGCAAAGGGATTCGGCCCACACAGAAGGCCGTGAACATCTTAGGTAAAGCATATAAGATAGCAGCGCAGGAACGGGACCAGTGACATCATTCACAAGAGGCAAGTAGACTTTATGGGACAGGACAGGGAAGTTGTACACTGGACCGGGCAGTGTTAGCGACAGGACAAGGACATCCTTCACAGTTAATTGAGAGACCTATATATCTGGGGAGGGACCTGGAAGCATCTGTATAATAAACTAACTTTCCTTCTTCCGAATTTTGTACACAAAACTTTCATTCTCAAGAACCCACAAGCACAGGAAAATCAAATTTTGCGTTAACACCTTCTCTCTAGCCCTTGCCCCAGTCCCAGCCTTCCATCTTGACATGCTTCTTTTATATTTGGTTATTGAAATTTGGGTCTCGTGATTCCAGTGTCGTTGGCTCTGTGACTTGAATCTAGATCATTCATTCCTTAACATTACTGATGTACCTAAATCTCCATAAGTCCATTGCTTCTCATCTACCTTTCTGCTCTTCCTCTTCAATTTATTTCTTTCCTTCTCCTCCTGTACTCTAGGCCAAAGGTGACTGAGTACTTTCTAAATTGATCTCTAATGCTCAAAAGCTTACTTCTCATTTGAAGATAACATTGCATGGTTTATCGAATCATGTAAACACATATGAATACACATATATTCACGTGAACTGTATGTACGCATACCAGAAGAGAATTATTTGCAGATTTCTGTCAGTTACTTCCATAATCAGTTATTGAGAAGCTAATGCGTGCGTCCTCTGAGGAAGAGGCAAGAAAGCTGAAAATTGTATTTCTGATGTTAAGCTGCTCATGAGAGATTTTTACACACGAATAAAAATGACTTTTGATGATTAGGGTCTTTAAATATTACATGAAAGTGCTATGTAACTAAGGAAGGGAAAATGAATTCTTCTGGGCAGTGAACCATGAAGGATTAGTAGGATTGAGACCTAGAGTACAAATATTCATCTGCTATGAAAAACAACAAACAAAACCCTAAAACCAAGGAACAGAAACTCTGAAACGTATAAATGTTTTTGGAGAATTACATATGAGAGGGCAATCGCAAAAGGTTCAAGAGTCAACAGAGACCAGAGGTGTGTGTGATCCTTGCGTCTCCGTGGACCAAATCAGACCCAGGGAAAAGCAGAACTTCCATCAATGGGAACCAAGGCTAACTGCCTTGGTTTCACCAGGGACCCCTTGGGCCCTGCGCTTCCTGGAACGTCTGCAATCTCCCCCCACAGATGTGTGTGTGATCCCTTGCGTCTCTGAGGACCAAATCAGACCCAGGGAAAAGCAGAACTTCCATCAAGGAAACCAAGGCAAACTGCCTTGATTTCACCAGGGACCCTTTGGGCCCTACGCTTCCTGGAATCTGCAATCTCCCCCACAGGGGTGTGTGTGTGTGTGTGTGTGTGTGTGTGTGTGTGTGTGTGTGTGTGGTGTGTGTGTGTGTGTGTGTGATCCTTGTGTCTCCGCAGACATAATCAGCCCCAGGGAACAGGCCAGAACCCTACACCCACATCCAAAAAACTCAAAACCATGCGGACACGCTAGCATCTGCGCGATCCTCTTACTACCTATCTTGCATGAGGTACCAGTGAACCTTTGTTGCTACATCCTTGCCACCCACCAAACTCTGCAAACAACCCAGACACCTACTAACTGTACTATCTAGTCACCCAAGAACTCACATTTGAAACCTACAATAGTCATAATGGTAAAGCAACGCAAAATTCCATCAAGCTCTGTGAGTGAAGTCACTAGTCCAGATGAGCCAATCAATACCAATGAATTGTATAACCTCTCTGATAAGGAATTTCGGAAAGAATTATTAAGGATACATAAGGAACTCAAAGAAGCAATGGAATGCAAAATCAATAAAATACAAGAGAACATGAGAGAAGAAGTGAGGAAAATGCAAATGGAAATGACAGATATTAAAAATGAGGTAAATGAAATGAAAAACACAGTGGAAGGACATCTTAGCAGAATAATAGCTACTGAAGAAAGAATTAGTGATCTCGAAGACGAGTTCCAAAGATTCTCTACACAACACCAGAAGATGGAAAAAAGACTCACAATTACCGAACAGACAACAAGAGATAATCGGGATGAAGCCAGAAGAAACAACATACGGATCATTGGGGTCCCAGAAGGGCAAGAAAAAAACCCTGATGAAGAAGAAACTGTCAAAGCCATAATTGCTGAGAAGTTCCCAGAACTAAAGAACAATTGCCTCAAGATCCATGAGGCCTGTAGGATACCAGCTAATAGAAACCCCAACAAGAATACTCCAAGACACATCTTAATTAAAATGACAAAAACTATAGATAGAGACAGAATACTGAAAGCAGCAAGATCAAAGAAGGAAATCACATACAAGGGAACATCCCTAAGATTTACAGCAGACTTTTCTGATGAAACACTCCGAGTCTGAAAACAGTGGTGGGATATTGTGAAAAGGCTCAATGAATTGCAGGCCTCACCAAGAACTCTTTACCTGGCCAGACTCACATTCAGATGTGAAGGAAAGATACACAGCTTCATGGATAAGCAGCAGCTCAGGAACTTCATGGACTCAAAACCAACTTTAAAAGAAGGACCGAAGGGTCTACTGTAATACGATCAAACCCAAAAAGCACAACAAGCACAAACAGAAAGATGGCACAAAATCCCATGACAATAATCTCTCTCAATGTCAATGGTCTAAATGCACCAATTAAGAGACACAGAGTGGCAAAATGGATAAAAATATTGAACCCAATATTCGGCTGTCTACAAGAAACGCATCTGAATAATCAGAACAAACACAGACTCAAAGTCAAAGATTGGAAGATCATTCTCCATGCAAACAACTCCTCCAAAAAAGGCTGGTATGGCCATATTAGTATCAGATAATATAGACTTCAGGCTGAAAAAGGTTAGAAGGGACAACAAAGGCCATTTCTTATTACTTAAGGGGTATGTACACCAGGAAGAAATTACACTATTAAACATATATGCACCCAACGAGGAGCCAGCAAAATACATAAAACAACTGCTAAGAGACCTCAAAGAAGACATTAACAGTAGCACAATAATAGTTGGAGACTTCAACACTGCTCTATCAACAATGGATAGATCAACAAGACAGAAACTCACCAAGGAAATATCGGCCATAAAGGAAGAAATGGAAGAAAGAGAGCTAGTGGATATATACAGGGCTTTTCATGCCAAAAAAGCTGAATACACATTTTTCTCTAGAGCACATGGAACATTCTCCAAGATAGACCACATGCTGAGCCACAAAGCATAACTCAATAAAATAAAAAAATTAGAAATTGTGTCAGCTATCTTTTCAGACCATGATGCACTGAAAATGGAAGTTAACCGTACACAGAAACAGGGAGTCAAACCAAACACCTGGAAACTGAACAGCTCACTCCTGAACAACAAATGGGTCATAGAAGAAATCAAACAGGAAATCCAAAGATTTCTGGAAACAAATGAAAATGAAAACACCAACTATAAGAACTTGTGGGACATGGCAAAAGCCTTGTTAAGAGGGAAGTTTATAGCTCTGCAAGCATTCATCAGGAAACAAGAAAGGGCCCACATAAATAACCTGACTACACAGCTGAAGACATTAGAAAAGACCAACAAAAGGAGCCCAACCCAGGCAGAATAAAGGAAATAATAAAACTTAGAGAGGAAATCAATCAGTTGGAAACCAAAAAAAAAAATCCAAATGATTAATGAAACCAAGAGCTGGTTCTTTGAAAAAATAAACAAGATTGACAAGCCATTGGCAAGACTTGTAAGGACAGGGAAAGAGAGAACCCAAATAAACAGAATCAGAAATAAAAATGGTGACATCATAACAGAAACCACAGAAATCCAAAAGATCATCAGAGATTACTTTGAGAGCCTGTATGCCTTGAAACATGAGAATCTAGAAGAAATGGATAAATTCTTGAAGTCCTATAACCTTCCATGGCTGAAACAAGAAGACCTCCAATAACTGAATAAAATGGTTATACTCCCTAGAGCTCTGTACAGATTCAATGCAGTCCCTATAAGGATACCCATGACATTCTTCAAAGAAATTGACCAAATGCTCCTGAAATTTGTATGGAACAATAAACCCCCAAGGATAGCTAAAGCAATCCTCGGGAAAAAGAAGATGGGAGGCATCACCTTTCCCAACTTCAAACTGTACTACAAGGCAGTAGTAATTAAAACAGCATGGTATTGGAATAAAAACAGACCTTTGTACCTATGGAATAGAATTGAGTATCCTGACACCCAGCCTCAAACACATGATCATTTAATCATTGATAAAAGTGCAAAGCGTCTCAAATCGAGTAAAGAAATTCGAATGGCCAATAAACATATGAAAAAATGCTCATCATCACTAATCATCAGAGAGATGGAAATCAAAACAACAATGAGATACCACTTTACACCACAGAGACTGACACATATTCAAAAGAGCAAGAAAAACAAGTGCTGGCGTGGATGTGGGGAAAAGGGGACACTCATCCATTGTTGGTGGGAATGCTGGCTGGTACAGCCTTTCTGGAAAACAATATGGACATTCCTCCAAAGACTAGAAATTGAACTCCCATTTGACCCAGCCATACCACTCCCTGGAATCTACTCTGGGAAACCAAAAATGCAGCGGAAACACCATCCCTACCTTTGTGTTCATAGCAGCATTATTCACAATAGCTAGAATCTGGAAGCAACCAGAGTGCCCAAGAATCGATGACTGGATAAAGAAGCTTTGGTACATCTACACAATTGAATACTATGCAGCTGTTAGGAAAAATGAAGGTATACATTTTGCCTATAAATGGATGGACATGGAGAAAATTATGTTGAGTGAAATTAGCCAGAAGGAGAGAGACAGATACAGAATGACTGCATTTATTTGCATATCATAAATATATATGTACATATTATGATACCAATATCCAAGGTCAAGTGAAACAAATATCAGGAGGTCTTGTCAAAGGTGGAAATTATCACAAACGTGTGGGAGTCAGAGATTAGGTAAGACAGAAAATGGAACAGTGTACTAACAATTGTCGAGGGTATTGATGCCAACCTAGAACTGAGCATTAAATAGAGGCAAAAAGATATACATGACAACCCTTTAATGTATGTTCTGTAATCCATAGTCTGGAAGGGAAGAAAAAGAGAAAGAGATAGAAAGGGAAGGAAATAAAGAACCTGCCATGGAGGAGGGCTGGGGGAGGTGGGAGGGAAGCGGGACGTTGGTGGTGAGAGATGGGCACTGGTGGAGTGATGGGTGCTGGAACACTGTATGACCAAAACCCAAATATGAACTTTTTAATTGTATATCTTTGTAATTGTAAAAATAAAAAATTAAAAAAAGAGTCAACAGAGACCAGAAAAAGAATTTTGGGGATTTTATAAAGAAAATAGTTTTTCTTTAAATACAATTTTGGGGTTATTAAAAGTATTGAAAAAATGAACATATAAGAGTGTGTGATTAATCTAATTCAATGTCTTCCAGTGGTTGTTAAATCATATTGCCTAAAACTAGTGGCTTTTAGCAGCTAGTTCATGGAGCGATGACTGTACACAGATGTAAAAAGATTAAAAATAATGACCTAAGATCACCACCCTTACCAATGCACACTATAATCAAGGCGTTTTTGTTGACCTGGTAAATTATCTTCTTTCGATCTTCAAGATCAACTTTATGTGCAAATATATGATATTTCTTCAATAGTGGTTCTTTCTGATATAGTAACAGTTCTCATAGTGTTATTTATCACAAAGATCTTAGCGACTAGAATATGATGAATGCTTAAAAATTATTTGATAAGGGACGGAGCGATAGCCCAGTAGGTAGGGCGTTTGCCTTGCACGCAGCTGTCCCATGCCGGCCGGAGTTCGATCCCCGGCTTCCCATAGGGTCCCCCGAGCACCGCCAGGAGTAATTCCTGAGTGCAGAGCCAGGAGTAACCCCTGAGCATCGCGGGTGTGACCCAAAAAGCAAAAAAAAAAAAAAAAGAAAGAAAATTATTTAGTAAAATTAGCAGTTAATGCTTAGATATTTTCAACCACATCCAGGTCTTAGAGGGATCTGAGCATTTCACCACTAATATATTAGTTAAAACCACCCAGATCATAGTTAACTATTTTTAGGAACCATGAATTTTGTTATAGGTTGTCCCAAGCTTAATAATTTCATAGTTACTCAAGGGATGATAGCTCAGTGACAATTTGGACATTACAACAGTTAATTCTCCTTTCCATATTTTGTTTTGTCATTGTTGATATTATGCAATTTTTTCAATACCAGGTTATAATTCTACAAATGTTTTACTGTTTTTATCTCCCATTTTAATTTCTTCTCTTACTTTCTCCCCTTACCCTTTCTTTTCCTCCCTCATATTATTTATTCTTCTCTCTCATTTTTTAATGCCAGTGCTACTTTAGTCTTGACAGAATATAACTATCATCTCATAACAAACGATCTCATGCTTTTGTTCTGAATTAATCTTTGGATATCTCTTTCTCTGTTTTATTCAGTCTACCTGGAATAAAATGGTGAATCCCATCAGTTAGAGAATGCTTCAAAATTCTCCTGGAACATTTTATCTGGAATGCAGAGTAGAACACATAGGAAATAAGAAGCAATTCTATATTCATGTTCCCTCATTTTTCTTTACACAAAGGATATTCAACAGAAAAATTTTATGTTTCTCATTGTCATTTTTCTATCTAAAACCACTGTTGATTAAGTCAAAAAAACTTTGGGAAGACAAGAAGAGGATTTCAAGATCAACTCTATTGAGGATTATAGAACATGAATGAAAGAAACATGTGCCACCTCCCCTTCAGCAGAAAGCAAACTATCATTGACCTAATTGCATTCCATACTTAGTTTTCTACTTGTGAGTAGCTTTTATGGGAAAAACAGTGTTGATACTGTCATATAATATTATATAATATAAAAAATCAAAATGTTGATATGAAAGATCAAAATCTTAATATAATGGTACATAAGCCCATTGATATGTCCAATGATTGCGAAATAAATGTCAATTAAATCTCACATAGGAGTTTAGATTGTTGATATGCTATTGTTTTTATGAATCTGAACATATTATCAAGGCACGATAATTTACCTATATAAAATAACACATAGTCCTTTGGAGAGTTAACACTTAATGATAAAAAAATTAATGGTTTTCTGTTTGTGGTATGTACCATGTTTGCTCTAGGTAAACTAACCCATAAAATATCTGAAATCATTACTAAGAACAGTATTTCTGGTGGTTCTCCTCCCACGGCAAATAATATATTTTGGTTTTAAATTAATTCCACTTCAGACATTAACTTGTCATTTGGTCTGGCAAGTAACTATAGTCACAGAAATTGTAAACCACTTACTATTAATTCCTGCAGCACAGTAAGTGCCTCAATGGTTTCAGAAGGAGATTTTAGTTCTACAATGACTGAATTTATCAAAAAGTGACAGGAAAAGTAGGAGGAAGAGAGTAAACTATTGCTACTTGCATAGAAAGTACTAGATCTAAAAAAATTAAAGAAATATGAGAGGATGTATAAAATAGTAAAATTCCAAATTAACAAGTTAGATAAGAGGGAAAATATATATCAAATATGGTAGAAAATAAAATAAAACAATTAGGAAAGAGAGTATTTATTGGAGGAAGGAGAAGCATATTTTAAGAATTTGCTATCACTTACCAAAAGTACGATAACATCAAATACCCACAAGTCATTATATTTTTACTTTGTTGTTTGTGCTAAGGAATCAACCCTAGATCTGTGATCAGAGGTCACTCTGCCAGTGTTCAGGAGATGATATGTGATTTCAGGCATTAAACCCAGCTCAGATGCATACAAGGCAAATGGACCACTGTACTATCTTTCCAGCCCCCCCAATGAGTCATTTTAAACTCTTGGAAAAATTGAAAGAGAGCAGAACACATAAGTTTAAGAAATAAAGTCCCTGAAATGTTTAGACTGACTGGTTCAATTTTTAATTAGTGGTTTTTATTTGTTTGCCTATTTAATTAACCTTCTAAAATGCTTTCACATAATTAGATAACATTAAATTACTCTATTTTGTGATCAGAACCCTCATTGGAACTCTGACCTGGCATTATTTACAGGAGAATTACACGTATCCAGATGAACAGTAGTGACCATCTGGTCACTGGAAGAACTCCCAGGACCAGATCGACTGTTGATTTCTAGCTGCTCACATACCTTTTCCACATTGTATGAAGTACAAATGGAGTGAGCTTGTATAATTGGTTACCTATATAGGAGGCAATTATGCACAGACAGAAAGAAAAACACCTACAAATCATTGTTGCCTGATTGCAATTGGTAACAATGCCTATATCCCTGTCTTACTGTATTCCAAACGCTTGAAATCAATATTTTCTCATATACTTTTCACAACAATCTTATTAAAAGTGTTTTATTTTATTTTGGATTATATATAAGCAATCCAAAGCATTTAGAGTTCAATTTTCTCCAGAGCTAGTAAGTAAAAACTTTAATTAAATTTAATTTGATGTCATGAGGTTAAAACTTCTACGCTAGAGTCCTTAAATAACAAAAAATGTTTTGAAGTTTTTTCATATCATAATTTACAAGAAATACATCTTTTCCATCCTCCTCTTCACTGAGGGCTTCAGAAGTCTTTACACTTATAATAAGAGACCTTGTAACATGCTAACAAAAATAAAAAAAATACTTTATGTGTTGATTAATAATTATTACCCGTAGGGATCAAATCCTACTTTGTTTTTTAAATTGAATATAATTTGTGCAATCTTTTTGGAATATATGATCAATTTTCTTTTAAATCTTAAGAGCAATTTTTAATTATAATTTCTTTATGAATATATTATTCTTGGCTTTTGGAATTAAGAACTTTAATGAAAGCTCAATAATAAAATTTTACTTTTAATGTATATAAATATTATAAATAGGTAAGGGACTGCTAAGTGATTTTTTAGTTTTAATATAAAAACAATTATCGGTGAGGTAATCTCAACTATGTGCTCATCCAGGCGGCTTAAAAGTCTTCCTCACAGCTCTCCATCCTTATTTCAACATCTCGAACCGCACATGCAAGTTCTGTCTGCTTCTCTCTAGCAGTGGTAGCTCTGTATTATAACAGGGCATAACAGTATATTATAGCAGTGTATAGCTCTGTAATATAACAGTGTATTTGCTACTTCAAGGCATGCGTCTGTGTTTTTCTCAGTCATGTGTTGTGTGTCATGTTTTCTGGGCTTTTTGTTACTAACAATGAGTTTTCTATGGTTTACTTTTTGAGCTTTGGAAAGTGTGATTCTTAAGGAAGGGGCCCATTACTTTTATGTATGGACCAAATGTACAAAACCAATTTAGTACCAGTAGAGTGAAATATTGTGTAAGGCAATATCTTTTATTAATTTTAATAACCATGAATTAGTACAGTGCCAAGCATTTAGTAAGCATCTGATAATAGTTTTATTTAAACTAAATGCTTGTCTTATGAAATCAAGACATACAAATTGCATGACCAAAGATTGCACTGATTGATAAATTGAGATTTTCTTTTTTTTTAGTGGCACTGACTTATATTTATCTTTCTTATTTTTCTCATAGGTATTTGCCCCACCTTGTAATTCTTTGAATCTACGTATATGTATATTTTGTTTGTTAATTTTTTTTTTTTTTTTTTTTTGGGTCACACCCAGGGGCACTCAGGGGTTAATCCTAGCTCTTTGCTCAGGAATTACTCCTGGCGGTGCTCTGGGGACTATCTGGGATGCAGGGGATCGAACCCCTGTCTGCTGCATGGAGGGCAAATGCCCTACCCGCTGTGCTATCACTCCTGCCCCTGTTTGTTAATTTTAACCCATTATTTCTCTCCGTACAGATACTTTCTAGAAATTATTTATGCAAATCAATGGTAAAGATGTTGAACCAAGGAAAACTCTTTGATATATTTTCACGTTCTTTAACTTTATTGAGCATAGTTAGTTAATATAGAAGTTTTACAATGAAATTAGAGAAACACTTTTAATTATAAATATTACAGCAGGAAGACAAAACTGAACAAATGATTCTTTGTTATGACTATTTAAGTGATTGGTATGGAAATTTCATATCCCTTTGAAATTTATCCCACCCACACGGCAGAGCCTGGCAAGCTACCCGTGTCATATTTGACATGCCAAATACCAGTAACAATTATAGACCTCATTCCCATGACTTGATGGAATGGTTTGAGGCTCTTTATGTTCCTGGAGTGGGCAGATGCCCTCGGGCTATTTCGCATGTGCCACGGCATATTGAGATGTTACTGGTGCCTGCTCGAGTAATCGATGATCTACGGCAAGTCAAGTGAAGTCAAGTGAAGTAAGGACAAGACTACAGAATATGGCACATAATTATGAATGTGGTGTATAAATCCTGACTGATGTATGGTCTTGTTTAACAAACAATAATTGTTGAATCATTTGTTCCCAACAAAGCTTTCAATAAAAGCGGCATGATAGCAAAATAGAAATTGTACTCTCTGGAAATTGTAATGGTACTAATACAAACTATGATTATTAACAAATATGCTAGGAATATAAATAAAGCTCCTTATTAAAATGGAAAGGTTCAAACAAGTTTATAATTGAATAATATGCTTTTAGGAATATCAATTAACCATTTCTGCATGAGGGATATTTTTTACTTCCTAATGTTGGAAAAGTTATCTGATAATCAAGTAACTAATTGTATGTTCTTTTGGAATCTCTAACTTTTGGCTATTTTTTTAGCTATTTTACTTTCATATCAAGCTAAATCACAGACGGCAAAAATTTCTATGTGTGTAAGTTTTCTTATCTTTGAATACTATGCTTCAGTAAATAGCATTTCTTATATACTTATAACAATTCAATAAATAAACACCAAATGAAACATGAATACCAAAATAACCATAATATTGGAATAAATCAGTCTCAGCCTCTGGGGAAGCTGAACTGGAAAAGGTACTCAAGGAATTGTTGAATTAAAAAAACATTTGAAATTTAAAAAGAACTTAAGTTATTTTTTGTCTATTTCTATCATACTTAATGCAAAAGAATTTTTTAATTTCAACAAGTTATCTTCAAGGTATCAGAGATAATACATAAAATGGAAAGTACGAAACTGCCTCATTTGACATTTTCATTTTGATATTCTCCCTGGAAAAATATTCACTCATTTCAAAAATCATAACTGTGCTTTTGACTTTTTCCCACATAATAACCTTTTCTTATATACACTGCCAGGGCTAACTCCTGAGTGCAGAACCAGGAGTAACTCCTGAGCATCAACAGTGTGACAAAAAGCAAAAAAAAAACCAGGCAAAACAACAACAACACCAACAACAGCAAAGTAATCTATTCAAAGTAATTTATTCCTTTGTACAATGCCCCCGAGCACAGCCAGGCCTAATTCCTGAGCACAGAGCCAGGAGCAACCCCTGAGCATTGCTGGGTGTGACCCAAAAAGCAAATCATCATCATCATCATCATCATCATCATCATCATCATCATCATCATCATCATCATCATCATCATCAAAAATTTATGGTAGAAAAAATAAAATAAAATTTACGGTAGGCAGAGCTGTTGTTTTGTAAGAAAACCAGCACTGTGGGGCCACAGAGGGGAGCTCAAAGCCCAGAGAGAACCACCGCCAGCAATCACGAAGCACTCGCCACCAAGAGACCAAGTGTAAGTGAAGCAAGTCACATGCTCTCCACGGCTTCCACGCAAGGCCAACAGGCTATGCACACAGGCAATACAGAGGACAGGGAGGAGACGCAGTTCTGTGACCAGCCCAGAAGGTTTACTTTCTTGGGAGCCTGGGATAGTTTCACCAAGAAGAACAGCAATAATCCTTTTTATCAATACTCTTTTGGAATAAGTGAATGGCTAAGAAGGAAAATTAAAAAAAAAAACTAGACATATTCACCTGGATGTAAATTTTATTTAATTTTCTAGTAAAAACGTGCATTGTTTCAGAATCACATTTTATTTTATTTTTACTAATTTATTTTTATTTATTTATTTTTGTATTTTGGGTCACAATGATGCTGAGGGGTTATTGCTGGCTCTGCCCTCAGGAATTACTCCTGGTGGTGCTCGGGGAATCAAACCTGGGTAGGCTGCGTGCAAGGCAAATGCCCTACCCATTATACTATCACTCTGGTCCCTAGAATCACATTTTTTATAAAAGAAAAGTAATATTAAAAAAATAACCTGAGGGCCAGGGAATGTAGCACAAAGCTTTGTTTTGTTTTGTGGCCATTCCCAGCAATGCACAGGGGTGACTCTGCACTCAGGAACAGCTCCTGGTGGTGCTCAGCAGACTATATGGGATACCAGGGATCGAACCTGGGCCAGCCATGTGCAAGGCAAATGCCCTCCCGCTGTGCTATAGCTCCAGCCTCTAGCTCAAAGTTCTTGCCTGGATGGTGTGAGGACACTGAATTCCACCTAGGGTGCAGAAAGTGTCATGTGGGACCCCCTGGAGTCACATGGAAAACGCTCTCCCCGCTGGACTATCGCTCTGGCCTCCCAATCTGAAGCATTTCCAGGGATTGTTCGTCCCTGCCCTCCTCCTCCTCGTGGCTGTTTCCAGGACACACTCTCAGACTGTGGTACCTGTAGGCGGGCTTCTCGTTAGGCCCTGCTCTCAGCTGAGACAAGTTAGAGTTGTGGTCCTCAAGAGGGCACGGGAGCAAGAAGCTGCTCACACGTGGAGTGGACGGGGTCACACTTCCTGACAGTGGGACCTGCACGTCCTTCTTGCTGTTTAGGCAACTGGGACAGGGTGGTGGACAGCACAGGGGTAAAACCCTTCTACTTTCGGCTCTTACACACAGCTGGCTGCAGTAGAGCTGAAAGGGGAATCACTGGAGTGCAGACAGCAGAACCACCGGGCTCAAATAGCAGAGCGGTTTGCTGCCAGAGTGACAGTACAGAGGGGCGGGTGTTTGCCTTCCAGGCAGCTGACCCAGGTTCCATTCCCAGCATCCCATCCCATACGGCCCCCTGAGTACTACCAGGAGTCATTCCTGAGTTCAGAGCCAGGAGCAATTTCTTAGCACCATCAGGTGTGGCCCCAAATAGAACCCAAACGATCAAATAGCAGAGTAGCCAGGTCTGAGAAGCACGTCTATAGGACAGTGGTACTTGAACAGATGACTAGGCCAGGGTCTAAGCCACTGTTCCTCCAGCACCTCTTTCTAGCCATTTAAAGTGATCCTAATGTGACTGCAGTAAGCTCTGTTTGGTTTGGTTTGGGCTGGGAGAGGAGCGGCTTGTAGCATTTAGGGGCTGGTCCAGAGGTGCCGGGGGAGGACAGTACTCCCTGAAGTACCAGTCTGGCATGCATTCAGCAGAATGAGCATCTCCCTGGCCCTGCAATGTCCTTTTCTAGTTCAGGGATTGAACCCAGGCTGGCTGCGTGCCAGACAAGTGCCTTACCTGTCCTCCCATCTCCCCCCAGCCCCCTAAAATGTTTATCTTCTGAGAACAGATATTTAAACTTATTGAAGATAGTCATCTTTTATGTTATTAAGATAATGCCATAGAGGAGCAAGAAAGAGTACAGCAGGTTGGGTGTTTGCCTTGCAAGCGGAAACATGGGTTCAATCGCTGGCATCCCATATGGTTCCCTGAACACTGCCAGGAGTGATTCCCGAGTGCAGAACCAGGAGTGACACCTGAACACTGACAAGTGTGCCTCTACCCCCATTCAAATGTCATATCAGTAGTAACTAAGAGCTTAAAACCAAAAAAGAATCCCAGGTCACTCACTAGAGCGAAAACAATGCTCTTACAAAGTATAATTAAAGTGATGCGTGGACATGCCTTCATCTACATCGTGCAATATCAGTTTCTCTCTCTTTTCTCTACACTCATCTTCCAAGGCAAATGCTCTACCCACTGTACTATTGCTCCGGCCCTGGAATAGGATACTTTCTACAGTGTCAGAATTGCAAACATGTTTAAAAATGTTTTTAATATTCAATCATAGTGACTGAGTTAAACAGTATTTTTTTTTTACTTTTTTGGGTCACACCCAGCAATGTTCAGGGATTACTCCTGGCTCTGCTGTGGGATGGGGGAGAGGGGGGCCATATGGGATGCTAGGGATCTGAATTCTGGTCGACAGCATGCAAGGTAAACGTCCTACCTGCTGTACTATCATTCCAGCCCCAAACTAGTGATCTATTTGCCATAGTCAAAGTGTGTGTGTGTGTGTGGGGGGGTCACTGATAGCTGGAAGAAATAGAAGCACAACTTCAGAGCGGCCCTGCATGGGCCCAGAGATGGAGAATCTTCTTTTCTCTTTCTGTCTGAAGGAATATTTTTATCCAAAGGAAAAGAAAACATGTAATTTTTCTTTTGCTTCCTGGTCGTTTTATAGCAGGTTATGAGATTAAAGGATTAAGATAAGATGGTGAGATAAGAGAAGGCAATTTAAAGGGCTTTATAACTCTGAAATGCTTCTCTCACACCCCTTTTTTGTTGGTTTAGTTTTGCCTTGATTTGTGTGTGTTTGTTTTGGGTTTGTGGCCACACCGGCCATGCTCTGGACCTACTCCCAGCTCTGTTTAGAGGTGCTAGAGAGTGGCAGGGAGTGAGACTCCTCAGTTTTGAGGAGAAAATTAAAGATTAAAAAACTTATTTTAGATTTCTGGGGACTAAGGAGATGTCTCACATGCTTTGCATGTGGAAGCCCCTATTGTAGTCCTGTTCCCCAGGACTACAATGGTGATCCATTAGATTGACCCTGAAGTCTGGGACAGGAATAGCGGTCAAGGAAAAAATAAAAATAAAGTCTTGGGTTTCTGGTTAGACTCACAGACATGGGGCAGAGCTGCTACTGGCTCTCCATGTGCCCAGCCACTCAAGAGCGCCAGGAGGGTGGCGGGTTCTAGCCTTGGCCCACCACCCCAGCAGAGCCTTGTAACAAGCAGACCGATCCCCCTCCCACTCCATGAGGGGCCTCTATTTTCCACATCGGACTTCCCTCTCATAAGAACTCCACCCAGCAGACCAGCCTATCACAGCCCAGCTCCGGCCCGGTTCATCAATTAATGCTGGATTTAGAGATGACTACAAGAGTATACTACCTGCGGCAGAGTCTGGCAAGCTACCTGTGTCGTATTTGATATGCCCAAATACCAGTAATAATTTTAGACCTCATTCCCATGAGCTAATGGAATGGTTTGAGGCTCTTTATGCTCCTGGAGCAAGCATGCTCTACTAGCATGAGACAGGACATATGGAGATGTTACTGGTGCCCGCTGGAGCCAGTCAATGATGAGCGGGAATACAGTGATACAGTGATACAGTGAAAAACCTTTTATTTTAAATTATACCTGTTGATTCTCTTTTCTTCTTTAGTCCCATGAAACATAAAAACATTAAGTTCATTATTTCTAAGATGATGTTATAATATTGAATAACTTTTAAGGTGATAGGACCAGAAGCCAGAAAAGAATTTCCAAAAGGAATATGTCCTGCCCCCCAACCCGCCCCATAAGATATACTGGGAATCATGTAAATTTGAATAAGCTGATCCAAATGGATAATTTCAGGTTACATATTTAGGACATTACTTAAAAGTTAGGACATAAAGTGCAAACAGTATTTATGAAAATTTACTGAAAGAAAATGCTGTCATTTATTTAGTAATTTCTAAAGCCTAGAAAGTGGGTTTGGTGATTCAACAACAATTCAAGTTGTTATTTTTATTTAATTTTTATGTAGTCCAAAAATGGCTTATTATTTTTTCTTATATTACCAAGCAATATCAGATTTAGTTTATTTTGTTATATTACCAAGTAATATAGGATTTATATTATTGTGTTATATTACCAAGTAATACAGGATTTAGAGAGAAGTAACATGTTACATCAGATATGTAATTTATTATAATTTCAATTATAAATTTTAATATTACAATATCTCTGTCACTTCACTATACCATAATCATGACAGAAGTTAAAGATATTTTTTGCAAAAAGAAAGTTTAAAGGAGAATAAATTAAACAAGGGCAGAAAAGAAGGACGTGCTGTTAAGTATAATTTTATGGGAAATTTAAGTTATTCATTTAATTTATAGGTTAATTTGAAATTTATCTCATCCATTTTTAGGAGATCTAATATATTTTTTTTGCTTGTTTGTTTCTGGGCCACATTCAGAGGCACTTAGGATTAATTCTGGTCTGCTCACTGATTCCTGTTGGGTTCAGGGATCCATAGAGGATAAATCCTGGGTGAGTCACATGCAAGACAAATACCCTGCCCATTGCATTATAAAGATCTCTCTTTCAAACGAAACTTGTCAGAGCAATTTTTATTATGTATTGGAGGAAGAACGTGTACATGTTGCAGGTATGGCTGCAGTACCCAGCTGCATTGGCAGGTGGCAGACAGGACACAGGCTTGTCTACACCCAAACTCTGCCCGTGGGTTCTGGATGGTTGATGATCTGACATAGAAAAGACTGGGTCCCCTGCGATGAATCCAGAGCCATGGCAGAGCCTGGCAAGCTACCCATGGTGTATTCAATATGCCAAAAACAGTAGTAATAATGGACCTCATTCCCAGCGAATGGAGCGTTATTGGCACCTGCTTGAGCAAACTGATGAACAACAGGAAGACAAGAAACAAGTAATATGTATTGGAAACAATCATGCTACATT
Source organism: Cryptotis parvus (assembly GCA_021461705.1). Lineage (NCBI taxonomy): Eukaryota > Metazoa > Chordata > Mammalia > Eulipotyphla > Soricidae > Cryptotis > Cryptotis parvus. Next base: position 4,782 of record JAJIBD010004625.1, on the reverse strand, counting down.
CGAAAAATGTTTTAACTTATTTTGTTCACTTCCTTCTACAATGAACAAAGTGTGTTTGATTGTTGAATTTTTACTCTAATCATTCATTACCAAATCAAGCTTACACAAAATTACACATTTTCACATATATGCTACGCCTTAATTTTTCTGTTTTCAAATTCTTGATTCAATATTGTTTACATTTCCTTATAACATTCCCTTTATTTTTTTTTTTCCTTTTTGGTCACACCCGGCAATGTTCAGGGTTACTCCTGGCGGTGCTCAGGGGACCATATGGGATACCAGGGATCAAACCTGGACGGGCACAGGCCTGCGGCATGTCAAGGCAAATGCCCTACGCGCTAGACTATCGCTCCAGCCCCAACATTCCCTTTATTCTATCATTTAACAAGAGAAATGAGAAGAATGTTCATAGATCTATTTTATTTACTTTAGTCACATGAAGCATTTTCTACCTACATCTTTGTTAAATAGTTAGAAATATATTGTTTAAAGCACCAAATGTAGAAATGTCTCCTTCGGCCAATGCTAGAGCAGAAATAAGTTGCTAAATAAAACAAACTATTTTTTTAATTTCCATTAACCCAGTATTTTGAAATAAGATTTCATTTTGGTGTCAGGATTTATGGAAGAAATAAGATTGAACCCAGCAATCCCTGTGTGTTTGGTGAATCTGAAACAATATGTTTTTGGATTTGAATAACTTACTAATTGTAACTGATAACTCCCATATTAACCCATTTATAACACCATTTCCTTATGCTGCTTCAAATTGTCAAGAGAAATTACAGACAGGTATTTTTGAACCAGCTTATTTAAAATCCACAACACTGTGCACTATCATCTTTTCCTTTTACTTCAGCTCTATCAGAACCCCTTCTAAGACCCAGTCTGTCATCTTACAGGTATTATGTGACCATTTCGGACAAATGGTGCCCAAAATGAAGTTAAAGACAGATCAACTTCATTTTAACCTATCTGCTCCCTTTCTGCTATAAGCTGTCTGAATGCCTTCTAACTTGTTTATGACTTTGTACATTTTCTGTATCAGGAGAGATTTGGGCTGCCCAAACTTTTTCAAAAGGTTAGTAAAAAAATAACTAGTTCTGGGGAAAAACTCAGACTTGTCTTTCAAAATACATGAAAGTTTCATTATTGATTTACTGCAGATGGCAGCAAGCAAGAAACTCACAACTAATCATTGCTGGCATTCCCTTATGTCTACTCAACTCTGAAAGGTTCTTTAACCATTTTACTTTTATTAAAATCCGTGTCTCCCTTGAGTACACAGCTGTCTCTAAAGCACTCTCACGCCCTTTGCCATTACTTACCACTAAGCCTGGCAGTGAAAGCTGTCGACTTTGCTACTAATTAGTTTTCAAGAAGTGATTCTTTTTTTCTCTCTACCAATAACCAATCCTCACAGTGAGCTGATGACAAGACACCTTATTTCACTGAGAAAATGAAAGTGATTACAGGAGAGAGCTTCCTTTTTTAAGTTAGACCTTTTAGGATCCATCTTCCACGCCCTATAAAATTTGCTAACATAATTTCCACGTAGCACTTGCGTCTTCAATGATCCCCAGAGTAATTCTGTGTACCCATTGAGGTACTACTCTCTTATGAATTATTCCTATTGTTATTATAGCATTTTTAATTATCACATATTAGACATCCATGAAACATCTGAGTCTTCCATTAGGATGAAGATTTTGCCACCATAAATCAAGTGACCACTTATCAATGATTTCTGTTTATAAAGAACAATGACTACATTTCAGTTTTGTTATTACTTTGTCCATATGGATCATTTGAAAATCTTTTTCCCTTGAAACATTTTTTTATATTGCTTTTAGGAGAGCGTCTTCACCTAGATTTCCTATATAGATATAGATATAGACCAGATATAGATATAGATATAGATATAGATATAGATATGAGTATAGATGTAGATGAATATAGATGCGTGGATACATAGATATGTATATATATATATATTTATATAGATGATTGTCTAGATAATATCTACAAGCTCAGATGTTGTACTAAACTCCAAACACCTGTTGGAGGACAAGTTTAGCTAACCTGGGAGCTTTGTTGTTTTGCCCATCCAGCTTAATCTACTTAAGCCAAGGTTCATTCTAATGAGACCTCTCTTCTATGTAAACACTGCTGGAGGGTGGGAGCAGTTACAGAAGTCACCTTGATTGAATAATTCTGACTTATACCTCTACTAAGACTTCTGTTTTCTAGATTGGGCACAGCTCCTCTTTATACCCTGCACCCAGCGTGGGACAGTTAGAATTTACCAGGAGACTACCACCCTGGCTACGCTGAGACTATAGGAAGACTATAGGAAGGATCATACTAGTTTGCTCTAAGCAGGCGAGTGTGTACCCTTTCAATACGGGGAACAAGATACTCAGAATCACCTTGGTGCAGATAATAATAAGAAGGACCTTGTGGGTTCCATCTAGATTACATGAAGCTCATGAAGTTAAGATGTATTACTTTATACCAGCCCTCTCTCTCTCCAGTGTTTTACATAAAATATAATCTTGGTAGAAAGGATTAGAGCTTGGCATAAGCTTTGTTTATACCTGCAATAGGGTGTGGCACTACACTCTGTTTAGGGTTCTTTGTTGACATGACCCTCAGGTTGGATTACTTTGGTGTATATAAGGGGGCTGGCTTGAGGCCCTTCACTTTGACTTTGGGCCTTCACCTTTTGCCTTTTTGGCCTTTTCAGCTTTTCGGCTTTTGGCTCCTGGCGCCTTTGCTTTTGGCTTTTGGCTTTTGCTCTTTGGCCTTTTGCTCCATCTTCTGGGTGGACTCAGCTCGGGTGAGATCCTCTCTCTTTAGTGGGAGACTTAGACTCTTTTTTTATGGTCTAAATTCAGACCAGAGCTAGAGTTTGTTCATTATATAGAACAAATAGAATTATTTGAACCAAGCAGTCTCAAAATCATGCTGATCCCCATAAGATTCACATGATCTGGTTTTGTCCTCAAATTGATCTTATGTTCTGTTAATCTCCTTGCTTATCTCCTTACAAGCGGCCCTTTTACCTTACTTATTACCTTTATAAGCTCTTGCTTTCATAAGTTGTATTTTAAAATTTACACCTCTTGAATAGACTCTCTTCTCTAATACATCTTTGTATCTAACTTCTTTTTATTAATATTTTATTATACCACCGTGAGATTTACAATTCTACATATGTTGTTCATGTTTGGGGTTTCGGTCCTATAGTGTTCCAGCACCCTACCCTCCACCAGTGCCCATTTTCCACCAATGTCACCATATTTCCTCCCCCTCCCCTAGCCTACCTCTATGTCAGGTTCTTTATCTCTTTTCTCTCTCCTCTCTCTCCGTTCCTTCTACGTACACATTGGGGTTTACACTAACCTAGAGGACCATCATGTGCAATTTTTTGCCTGTATTTAATGCTCGGTTCTAGACTGGTGTTAGCCCTTTACGACATTTATAACTCTCCCGTTATTTGCTCAAGTATCATATATTGAGGTACCTGTCCTAGAAGTTCCTAAGCCATAATATGCCTTTGTCTCTATCTTTTTATATATATTTAATTAATTAATTACTGGCAAGCAGGACATGCCCTTCTGCTGCTCAACATAACCAGATGACACATGGCCTGTGCCTGGTCGTCCCACTGGCGGTCCTTGTTGAGAGTGCGTGGGCAAGCAAATCAGTGAATAATGGGATGTCAAGTGGTCAAGTGATCAAAATTAATTAATTATTATTGTTCAATATTTTAAAAATTTCTTATAAGGGGGTGGGCGATAGCCCAGCAAGTAGAGCATTGCCTTGCACGGCTGGCCTGTGCCAGCCTGGGTTTGATCCCGGCATCCCCTATGGTCCCGAGCATGGCCAGGAGTAATTCTGAGTGCAGTCAGGAGTAGCCCCCTGAGGCATCGCGGGTGTGACCCAAAAAAGCAAAAATTAAAAAATTTAAAAAAAATTCTTTATACCTCCATGAGATACCACAGTTTCAAAAGTATTCATATTTTTGGTTTAATCTATACAGTGTTCCAGCACCCGTCTCTCTATCAGTGCTTATTTCCCTCCACTGTTGTCCCCTCTGAGCCCGCGGGCCTGTCTACAGTAGACAAGTTTATTATACTCTCTCTCTCTCTCTCTCTCTCTCTCTCTTTCTCTCTCTCTCTCTGTCCCTCCCCTTCTCTTACACATTGTGGCTTGCAATACAGCTACATTTAGGGTTATCATGTATATCCTTTTGCCTACTTTCTGCTCAGTCCTATGTGGGTATTATCATGTACCATAATTATTGGAGTACACTATTCCTTTCTCTGTACAACTAGCCTCAGGCTCCTACATTTGCAGTAGTTTCTACCCACTGATAAGACCTCCCTGACCCCATGTTTTTTTTTGGCCTTGGATATTGGATCATTTTTATTTTTATACCCAGTAGATAAATGCAGTCTTTCCATACCCTGTCCTTTTCCCTCTAACTTCACTCCACATGATCCTCTCCATGTCTATCCATTTATAGGCAAATTTCATAGCTTTGTTTTCCTAACAGCTGCATAGTATTACATTATGTACATGTCCCACAGTTTCTTATCCATTCATCTCGTTCTTGGGCACTCTAGTTTGTTTCAAGATTCTGGTTATTGGCAATGGTGCTGCTATGAAAATGTAGATGGTGCTTCCACTGTGTGTTTGTTCTCTAGGGTATATTTCAAAGTAGGTATTGCTGTATCAATGGGAGCTCAATTTCTAGTCTTTGGAGGAATGTCC
>JAJIBD010004624.1:162500-189773 GCA_021461705.1 Cryptotis parvus | reverse complement strand
TATTCCAGAAACAGGGACACTGTCTCGTTTGCCAAGGCATCAAAAATCAGATGGGCTGGACATGTAATGCAATTTGAAGATGACTGCTGGACTAGAGCCGTTACTGACTGGGTCCCCACGGTGTGTCAAAGATCACGTGTCTGCCCACCTACAAGATGGTCAGACTTCTTTGTCAAGACCCTGAGTGAACAGTTTGAGGCTCTTCATATTCCCGAAGCAACCAGATGCCATTGGGCTACTTTGGCACGTAATAGGGTCCAATGGAAATGTTACTGGTGCCCGCTTGAGCAAATCGATGAACAACAGGATTAAACTGTTCAAGTGATCAAGTGATCAATGATTATGAGCATTTTTTCAAATGTCTTTTCACATTTGAATTCCTTTCTTGTCGAAGTTTCTCTTCATTTCTTTTCCAAATTTTTTGATGGGGTTGGCTCTTTTCTTCCTGTAAAGTTCTACCAGTGCCTGATATATCTGGATATTAAACCCTTGTCAGATGGGTATTGGGTGAATATTCTTTTCCCATTCTGTGAACTGTATTTGTATCTTGGTTACTGGTTTTTTTTTAGGTGAAGAAGCTTTTTTAATTTATTGTAGTCCCATATGTTTATCTTAGTCTCTAGTTGCTTCATTACTGGCGTTTCCTCTTTGAAGATGTCTTTAGCTTCAATGTCGTGGACACTTTTTCCTATATTTTCTTCTATGTACTTTATGAATTCAGGTCTGATATTGAGATCTTTAATCCGTTTTGATCTGAATTTTGTGCCTGGTGATAGACAGAAGTCCAAATTCGTTCTTTTACATGTAGTTGCCCAGTTTTCCTAGCACTACTTGTTGAAGAGGCTTTCCTTGCTCCATTTTGAACCTTTTGCTCCTTTATTGCAACTCTATTCCTTAGGTCCACAGGTCTGTTTTTATTCCAATACCATGCTGCTTTAATTACTACTACTTTGTAGTAGAGTTTGAGTTGGGAAGGGTGATGCCTCCCATCTTCTTTTTCGCAATGATTGCTTTAGCTATCCATAGGGGTTATTATTCCATACAAATTTCAGGAGTTTTTGGTCAATTTCTTTGAAGAATGTCATGTGTATTCTTATAAGGACCTCATTGAATCTATATAAAGCTCTAGAGATTATTACCATTTTGACAACGTTTATTGTCCCCATCCATGAGCATGTAGTGTATTTCTATTTCCTTTTGTCCTCTTTTATTCTTGAAGCAGGGTTTTATCGTTTTTCTTTCTACAGGTCCTTTATACTCTTCGTTAAGCTGATTCCTAGGTATTTGATTTTCTGTGGCAAAATTGTGAATGGGATTGTTTTCCCAATATCCCTTTCTTCTCTTTCAGTATTTGTATATAGGAAAGCCACTGACTTTTGGGTATTGACTTTGTACCATTCCACTCTACTATAGGTATCTATTGTTTCTAGGAGGTTTTTGGTAGAGTGTGTAGGGTTCTCTAGGTATAATATTATGTCATTTGCAAACAATGATAGCTTGACTTCTTCCTTGCCTATCTGGATGCCCTTAATGTCCTTTTTTCTGATGATTGCTATGGCAAGTGCTTCCATTACTATATTGAATAGAAGTGGTGAGAGTGGGCAACCTTGTTTGTCCCCGATCTTAGGGAAAGGCTTTCAGTTTTTCTCTCCATTGAGAATGATTCTTGCTGTGGGCTTTTTGGTAGATGGCTTTGTCTATATTGAGGAAGGTTCCCTCAATTCCCATTTTATATTGGGTTTTTATCATGAACCAGTGTTGGATCTTGTCAAATGCTTTCTCTGTGTCTATTGATATGATTATATGGTTTTTAATTTTTTCTGTCACTGGTATGATGTATTATGTTGATTGACTTGCAAATGTTGAACCATCCTTGCTTTCCCAGGATGAATTCTTTCCTTCCTTCCTTCCTTCCTTCCTTCCTTCCTTCCTTCCTTCCTTCCTTCCCCTTCCTTCCTTCCTTCCCTTCCTTCCTTCCTTCCTTCCTTCCTTCCTTCCTTCCTTCCTTCCTTCCTTCCTCTCCCTTCCTTCCTTCCTTCCTTCCTTCCTTCCTTCCTTCCTTCCTTTCCTTCCTTCCTTCCTTCCTTCCTTCCTTCCTTCCTTCCTTTCTCTTTCTTTTCTTTCTTTCTCCCTGCTTTGGGTATCAGGGTGATATGTGCCTCATAGAAGCTATTTGGGGATTCGGAGCAATAGTCCAGCGGATAGGGCATTTGCCTTGCCGTGGCTGGCCTGTGCCAGCCCGGGTTTGATCTCCAGCATCCCATATGGTCCCCAAAGCACCGCCAGGAGTAATTCCCTGAGTGCAGAGCCAGGAGAAACTCCTGAGCATTGCCAGGTGTGACCAAAAAGTAAAGTAAATAAAAGAAGCTATTTGGGAGTGTTTCTGTTTCTTCTATTTCCTGGAAGATCTTGAAAAGGACCTGCAGTACGTCCTCCTTAAAAGTATGGAAGGATTCACTAGTGACTACATCTGACTTGGTCTTTTGTATTTGAGCAGACTTTTAATTACTGTTTCAATTTCCTTGATGGTGATAGGCTTATTCAGGTATTGCAGGCCTTCTTGTTTCAGCCATGGGAAGTTATAGGACTTCAGGAATTTATCTGTTTCTTCTAGGTTCTCATGTTTCCTGGCATACAGGCTCTCAAAGTAATCTTTGATAATATTTTGGATTTCTGTGGTTTCTGTTATGATGTCCCACTTTTCCATTTCTGATTCTGCTTATTTGGATTCTCTCTTTCCCTCTCCTTACAAGTCTTGCCAGTGGTTTGTCGATCTTGTTTATTTTTTGAAGAACCAGCTCTTGTTTTCATTAATCATTTGAATTTTTTTTTTTGGGGGGGTTTCCAGCTCATTGATTTCCTCTCTAGGTTTTATTATTTCCTTCTTTCTGTTTGAGTTGCGCTCCTTTTGTTGGTCTTTTTCTAATATTTTGACCTGTGAAGTCAGGTTATTTATGTTGGCCCTTTCTTTTTTTCTGATGAATGCTTGGAGAGTTAGGAACTTTCCTCTTAACACTTCTTTCCTGTGTCCCACAAGTTCTGATAGTTTGTGTCTTTCATTTGTTTCCAGAATCTTTGGATTTCCTGTTTTGATTTCTTCTATGACCCACTGGTTTTTTCAGCGTTGAGCTGTTTAGTTTCCAGGTGTTTGATTTGACTCCCTATTTCTGTGTGTGGTTAACTTCCATTTTCAGTGCATCATGGTCTGAAAGAAAATAGTTAACACAATTTCTATCTTTTTTATTTTATTGAGATATGCTTTGTGGCTCAGAATGTGGTCTATCTTGGAGAATGTTCCATGTACACTGGAGGAAAATGTGTATTCAGTTTTTTTGGGATGAAAAGTCCTGTATATATCAACAAACCCTCTTTTTCCATTTCTTTCTTCAGGCCAGTATTTCCTTGGTGAGTTACATTCTCGTCGATCTATCAAGAGTTGATAAAGCAGTGTTGAAGTTTCTGACTACTGTTGCATTACTGTTAAAGTCTTCTTTAAAGTCCATTAGCACTTATTTCTACTGGCCCCTCATTTGGTGCATATATGTTTAGTAGTGTAATTTCTTCCTGAGATACATATACCTTCATTATTAAAAAATGGCCCTCACTGTCCCTTATAACCTTTTTCTGCCTGAGTTCTATGTTGTCAGGTACTAGTATGGTCATGCTAGCCTTTTGGAGGGGTTGTTTGTGTGGAGAATTGTCTTCCAGCCTTTGAGTCTGTGTTTGCTCTGATTATTGAGATGTGTTTCTTGTAGACGGCAAAATGTTGGATTTAGCATTTTAATCCATTTTGCCACTCTGTGTCTCTTAATTGGTGCATTTAGTTTATGCCCATCTCGCCTCTCTTGCTCCAGAAAAATTAGGGTTTTGTCCCTTGTTTGGTAAGTACTAGACTCTTTTTTGGTAAGACTTGGATTAATATTTCCCCAAGCATTTTCACCCATTCTATTTTTATCGTAATTTTTCTTATGGATTCTTTTTGTCATATAAATTTGAAATCATGAAATCAAACATTCCATAAATTTTTCTCATAGGAAGCTCACATTTCTAGAAGTCTTTAAATAAAAATCTTTAGTCTCCTATGACTGCTAGACTAAGCTTTGCAGGAATACACTTTTTATTGGAAATAAGTCATTCCAAATTTGAAATGCAAATTTAAACTTGCTGTTTGATCCCTTGACAGCAAAATAAGTTTTTATGAGATAAATAAAATTCCTCTGCCAAATCATATACAAAATAGAGAACATTCTAGAACTCTTAGACAAACACTGAGTTTTTTTTTTAATTGGAAACTTGTTTGATTGGAAATCTCATGTTAAAAATCCCAAGCAAACAGTTGTACATACTTTAACTTCTTGCCAATATGATCATGTCTATGCAAGTTTGGTCAACTTCTACTTCAAAATTTTGCTCCTAGGAATTAAGATGGAGAACAACATGTAAATAATTGTCAAGTATTTATTACAAATCAATATTTTTTGGATGAGTCCTATCAATCAGTTTGAGGAAGAAAACTGATGGATTAAACTTTTCTGTGTAAGATGAAGTGGAACAGGCAGTGAGATTCTTACAGAAATTTACGTTGTGGAGTTGATTAGTTTAATGGTAGGTTTAATAAAGGAAATATAGGGGCTAGAATCTGGTATGTAGAAAGGGAAGAAAAGTGAAATGAAGGGACTAATAATTCCTGAAAACTTCTTTTGCCCCTAATCCCTGCATATGAGACAGATCATTCTGTACTTGTCCCTGTTCTTCTGACTCACTTCACTGGGCATGATATCTTCTAGTTCTGCTAATATTGCTGCAAATAGCATGATTTTGTTCTTTTTTAGAGCTTCATAGTTTTCCCTTGTTTATATAATCACAACTTTTTGATCAACTCATCTGTAGTTGGGCACTTGGGTTGCTTCCATATCTTGGCTATTATAATAAATGCAGTGATAAATGTAAGTGTGCATATATTCTTTTGAATTAATGTTTTTGTTTAGGGGAGACAGATACCAAGAAATGGTATTGTTGGATCATAGGGGAGTCCTACACCTATGTTTTGGGGGAGAAAACGCCATATTGCTTTCCATGGAGGTTGAATCAGATGACAGTCCCACCAACAGAGGCTGAAAGTTTCTTTCTCATCACTATGTAAACCAAATAATAAAAACATAATAAAAATTAATGAGCACCAAAAACCCCCAAAATAAAATAAGTCAGAAGGAGACATGCAATACTGAATGAACTCATTCTTGTATGGTGTATAGAGCAAAAAAGCAAGGAACAGTATCCAATAAAAACAAGCTGCTGACCACAGAAAGGTGGTTATAATGTGGGTTGGAGAGTGTAATGAATGGGTCAATGGAGTATGGTGGAGGATGTTGGCACTTGAGCAGTGAATGCTGCATGTGCTAAGATACATAAGCATTCAAATCTTGTAAAGCAATATTATCTCAAATAAATTTTTTTAAAGTTAAAAAAAATGGTTTGTTTTAAACCATTTTTAACCAAAAAATTTTTAGTTTTAAAAAAATTTTTTAAAAGTTAATAAAAATGGTTTATTTGGTTTTAAATAGTTATTTTTTAATTTCTCTGCAATATCCTAAGAAACAGAATTCCCTTCCTGTGGCTGACATCATCTTCAGATATTCAACAACTTTTGATATTTTCTCATAAATTTCACTTATGTTTACCTTCATACAGTCACTTGATCACTTGATCACTTGACTTTCTGTAGATCATCGATTACTCAAGCGGGCACCAGTAACATCTCAACATGTCCTGTCACATGCGAAATAGCCCAAAGGCATCTGCCTGCTCCAGGAACATAAAGAGGCTCAAACCATTGATCAAGTCATGGGAATGAGGTCTATAATTGTTACTTGTATTTGGCATATCAAATAAAACACGGGCAGCTTGCTAGTCTCTGCCATGCGGGTGGGATAATCTTGTAGTCACCTCAAAACTCAAGCATGTATTGATGAACCGCTTGGCCACTTGCGGCTGCATGAGCCAAGCTGTGATCAGCTCTTCTTCTGGGTGGAGCTCTGAGGAGAGGGAGTCCGAACGTGGAAAATGGCGGCCCTCATGGTGTGGGGGTTCCTCTGACTTCTTGCGATGCTCTGCTGGGGTGGCCGACCAGGGCTAGAACCCGCCATCCCTCCCAGACGCCTCGTGATCAGCGGGGCACAGCTGGACACCTTCATACAGTAGCAGAGATAAATTTGGATTTTGTGATTAAGACAGTGATGCTCATTGGTCATGAAAATTAAAAAAAAAAAAAAAACTTTGTGTTTGATTTCTTACAGGCTCCGGTTCAGTTCATTGGTCTGAACATTAGAGTTTTGGAAGCTAGAAGGCAGATTTTCTATTTGTGCTGAAAGCCAAATAACCTTTGAAATTCCCAATTCAGAGAACTGAGAAGCCAGCAAATTCTGTCACAAGGGAGCTTATCAATTTTGACAAGGATCAGTGGGGACACTTTCTCCATCTCATTGCCTCAAGAAAGAATGAAAAGACTATCAGAATTGAAAATATTCTCTATAAGTTAGGTTCATAAAAAACAAGTAGGCAATGCCTGTCATTTTTGCAAAGATTTTAAGAGGAGGCAGGTTAGTGCACAGGCCAATTCCATAACATCAATTAATACTAACCAGGCAAGTTAATATTGATGATGTCAGGCCACAGCCAGCTATCAGGGCTCTACGCTCTTGCAAAGCGTCATAGTATCTGGATCTGGATAGCTCTAGTGGCTAATGCTAAATAGCTGCTGGAAGAACATGTGATGAGAGATTTTCAGTTTGGCACGAGACATTGAATCTGGCTACATTGAATCTGGCTTTAATTATTCCTTATAAGGGAGTATGACAAGAGGATATACTACGCGATCCATTAGGGGGGTGTAGTAATGTTGTCATTTGTAACATGCCATAACCTTCTACTTTAAGTAATACGGATAAAACCAAGATATGTATCTGCAAGCCTCAGCATTAAGAGTCCTTAGGTCAAAAGAATTCAGAAAAGTGACGTGTGTCTATGGCCATTCCACCCTGAAAGCGCCTGATCTCATCTGATCTTGGAAGCTAAGCAGGGTTGGGCCTGGTTAGTTCTTGGATGGGAGAAAAGTGACATGGGTACAGTAGGAGGAACTGTAGGAGCAGCTCTGTGAGGTTATAGCCTCTCAGACTAGTGACACTAAAATCAAGTCCCCTTAGCTAAATTCCTGTTCTACCAGTTGCTAACACTGATTGAGACCAAGGAGTTTGACCTCAAGGCCTCTCCATTTTGTCTTCTGGAACAAGGAGATGGTGCCAGCTGTCCTCCCCATACCCCATATTCTCTGTGCACTGAGAGAGGTGACACAGGTCACACGCAACATTGGAGCTGGCTTGTTCACTGCCATTATTGCCTGTTCGCTTTGAAAACCCCAAGCTGTGCAAGGTTTTGATTTGCATTTGCGTCCCCTGTTACTGGATGCCTGCAATGAGACTCGAATACAGAATGTGTACTTCAAAGTCAAAGGTGTCCTGACTGTCAAAGAGTATATCTACCGAGTAGCATATCTAATAGACACCTGAGCTGACCAGCAGGAAGTCATAGGTTGAACAAGACACAGAGTAAAAGAAGAATCTGACTGGCTTTTGCCCTGCTGGGGCCTCACTGATCTCCATATTCACAACTTTCGACAGGCATCCTCAGAGGCTGTCAGTGCGTGCCTTACTAATGTTGGGGGATTTCTCTGGCATAAAGACCCAAAATCACAATCATTTAATCTGTCACAGCTCAAATATCCCAGAGAAGAAAAGGGTAAAACAAACACAATAAGACGTTAGTATCTTTTCTCCATCTATCTACTTGGGATAGATTTAAAGAAAAACTTGCCATGATAAAATTATTTTGGGGAGATACCTCCCAAGTGAAGCCCCACTGCTGATTCTCAGCCAATGAGGACAGAACTTCTATGCAGGAACCTGAAACTGTGAAGCTTCTCAGACCTTGAGGTGCTGAGAACTCATAGGCCATCCTTGGCAATGCTGGGGCCTTGCAGAGCCACACTTAGTAGCGCCCAGGGGCCTCCAGGTCTAAACGTGGTCATGCTCAGGAGGCAACACGGTACCAACACTAGGTCAGGCATTTGCTAGGCATGGCCCAAACTACTGCACTCTCTCCTGGACCTTGATGATATCATTGAAAATGCAGTGAAACTTGCAGGATATTTTTTAGTATTAGCAAAAAATATTCATCATACAATTCCTTTCAATAACAAGTTATTCTAGCACATCATGGCAATATTGGATTATCCAAGTCAGCTTGGTCAGAATCCATTTATACTAAGTTCTCCTTAGTACTTCTGGGTTTCAATGGCTACTATTCTTCATTTTTATATCTGTTGAATAACTCCAGTTTCAGATCTTTTAACCTATAATAAAGTATGATAAAGTTCTTAGATAGTCACTCTTTATACTCTTTTATTCCTTCCTTTTGAAATGTGTGGTCCAATTTCAGACTAAATAATGTGAAACGAGGGCAAGGTTTCCAGTTAGCTCTCTGCCCCAGTCACTCATGCTCTCTGCATGACTGGCAGACTCGCCACCAAGCATCTCCAGCACCTGGCAGACGGGCGCCAGAGGTGACTGTGATCACCTAATTGAAGTCGAACCAATGGCAGAAGCCCATGCTGCTTATTCAGGTTCCTGTGATCTGTCATTATTCAAGTCCCCAGGCTTTCTGTTCAGACGAAAATGAGAGAAATGTCTCTCAGGGAGAAATGTCTGCCACAGTTTCTTAAAGACACAGAGGAAGGAGGATGGTCGAGACAGGTTGTTTAAAAATCTAAATCAAGGGGTCTGAGTGACAGTACAGTGGGGAGAGCACTTCCCTTGCATGTGACCAACCCAGGTTTGATCCCGGGCATCCCACATGGTCTCCAGAGCACCACAAGGAGTAATTTCTGAGTGTGGAGCAAGGGAGTAACTGAGTACCACAGTCTAAGATCTAAAAAGCAATAATCATGATGATAATAATAATATCAATAGTAAAAATAAAAATAAATAAATCTAAATCAAGACCATTGATTATGAACATTATTGAAAATCTTTCAGATGCTTCAGTAACATTTGCCCGCTGTTGCTACTCTCATCTCCCTATTCCCAAAGCTCATGCCAGTATGGTTCCACCTCTGCTCCTGTCGCATTGTTTTACCAAACGTTCAGACCTTACATGTAGACTCCAGGAAGTACTTGCAGATTCAAGCCTTCTGTCACAACTGTTGCCATTAACTTTCATTAGTAGATTCTGCCATATTCATTTCCAGCCTTTCTTTTCTAAACTATTTTCCCCATCTGCAGGTTACAGGGTGACCCATAGCCTAGCATCTGTTTGACCCGGCTTCTGAAGAAGGTTGTGATGGGAAACTGCAGCATCCTTCATACCGGTAGGAAAGTGTTCTGGATGGATTACACCAGGTGATCAGAACAGATGATAGGAAGCTCGGGCTATGTGGAAAACAGTAGGATGAGAATTTGTCACCAAAGAAGGCCTCTTTGGAGCTAAGTAATAAAATCAGCATCCAACATTCAAAATACCCAGAAAATCATTAATTTCAAATCATAAATACTCAATCTTTTCTCAAGGAGAATTCACCTTTACAAGAGTACTTTTTTGGGCCTAAGGAATATCACAGCGGTAGGGCATTTGCCTTGCATACGGCTGACCTGGGTTCCATCTCCAGCATTCCATATAGTTATAGTCCCCAAGCACTGCCAGGAGCAATTCCTGAGTGCAGAGACAGGAGAAACCCCTTAGCATCACTGGGTGTGACCCAAAAAAAAAAAAAAACCAAGAATATTTTTGACCCGTTTATTCTACTGATCATTTTATTCAAATGGCTTGTCTACACCCAGGGCTCTGCCCAATGGACCCAGGATGGTTGATGGTTGATGGTCTGACATAGAAAAAGACTGGGCCCACTGGGTCCCTGGGATTAACCCACAGTCACGACAGAGTCTGGCAAACTACCCATGGTGTATCTGATATGCCAAAAAATAAAAATAAAAATAATGGAACTCGTTATTAATGAATTCGTATATCTTTTAACATAATAACTCATTATTATTATTCCATTAATGGAATCTACTAATGAATGGAGATGTTACTGGTGCCCGCTCAAGCAAATCAATGATCAACAGGAAGACAAGTGAAGTGAAGACAAGTGATCATAGAATTATTCGAGCAGGCACCAGTACCATCTCAATATGTCCTGTCACATGGGAGATAGACCAAGGGCATCTGCCAACTCCAGGAACATAAAGAGCCTCAAGCCATTCCATCAAGTCATGGGAATGAGTTCTATAACTGTTACTGGTATTTGGCATGTCAAATATGACATGGGTAGCTTTCCAGGCTCTGCTGTGCAGGTGGGATAATCTTGTAGTCACCTCAAAACTCAAGCATTTATTGATGAACCAGCGGCCACAAGCAGCAGTGCGAGTCAAGCTGTGATCAGCTCTTCTGCTGGTTGGAGTTCTGATGAGAGGGGGTCAGGATGTGGAAAATGGTGGCCCTCATGGTGTGGGGTTTCTCTGGCTTCTTGTGAGGCTCTGCTGGGGTGGCAGTCCAGGTCTAGAACCCGCCATCCCTCCTGGATGCCTCGTGATCAGCTAGGCACAGGGAGAGCAAATAGCAGCTCTGCCCCATGTGTGTGAGTCTCTGGATCGGCATACCTGGGCTGGGCTTGGAAAAACTGCGCAGGATGGGTCGGTGACGAGCCAGGCTGTGATCAGCTCTTCTACTGACTGGAGTTCTGACGAGAGGGAGTCGGATGTGGAAAATGGCGGCCCTCATGGTGTGGGGGTTCCTCTGGCTTCTTGCGAGGCTCTGCTGGGGTGGTGGGTCAGGACTAGAACCTGCTATCCCTCCCGAACGCCTCATGATCATCTGGGCACAGGGAGAGCAAGTAGCAGCTCTGCCCCGTGTGTGTGAGTACATCAAGACAAGTGATGTACATATTAAAATGTGTCTTCATGACTGTTTGTGATGCAATGGTATGGAGAAGATGAAACTAGGAAAGAAGTAGATTCAAGACTATAGAGACCCCTGACATAGGCTTCTGTGTCATATACCCTCTGAGATGACACATAGATCTTATATCTAGCAATGAGATGCTGGCATGTGTGTGGAGTCTCTGTCAACAGACAGTGCTGTGAGTATAGGGAGCTGACATCTCCCAGTATGAATTTAGGCATAGCAACAAAATGCAGGCCCTCAAGAAGAAAGTCAGCTGATCATCTTCTACCTTGATCTTTATGCAAAGTAGTATGACAAACTAGTATGACAAGGTTCACTCCTTTAGGTATAAATCACAAAATTATCCATCACTAACACAAAAGATTACTCTAGGGCCACATTACCTGTGGTTGGTCAAAGGTCAGCTGTGGTTCCAGATGTTTATGGGGAGAGCAGGACTAACCCAGATAATCTTTAACCCTTGCCTTATTCTCTTCCCATATCCAGTTAATTTGCAAAATAAAAAAAGATATTTTCATCCTTTTTTTAGTTAACAAATATTCACTAAGACACCAAGTAAACTCTTCACGTAAATTTTGTGCCTGGTGACATATTTAAGATCTGAATTGGGAAGAAGGGTCACATATAGAAGCAAAAGTAAAAATAATGTAATCAGTCAGCCCCGTACAAAGCACTGTTGTTTTATCAAAAATTGTATTGTCAAAGGTTTGTCTTTAGAAAAACAATTCTGTGAAAATAGTTGGAAGGACCATAATCGGTTAGAGATTCTGAGAAGAGCTGGGCCTTGGGGAAAGAATCATAGAGTGTGTTTCAAAAGGGAACCTCTTAGGGATCATGTGCATGGCTCAGAGGTGCACCCCACAAAGTGTATGCAGGCCACTGAAATTAGCTATGCAGATGGGAGGGCCCAGGGTTTGGAGGGTAAAAAATTCACATTTCATTAAGTAAGTCATTAGTTTTCAACCCTGCCATATGTTAAAATAACTTGAGAGAGAGGAAAAAATACAGAGACAATAATTTTCTAATTCTGTTGGGGCAGCTATGAAAAACACCATAAGCCAGGTAACTTAAAAACAATGTTTCACCTCTTAGGTCATGGTTTTGAAGCCTCAAAAGCCAAGGTCCAGTGATCATTTTCTGGTTTGGGTCATCTTGCTCTATCAACACATAGTAGAAGGGACAAGAGAGCTTTATGAGCCCTTTCTAAGAGTGTCATCCTCCCTGTGATTGCTCCACCCTCCACTCTATTGACTTAACCCCATTTCAAAGCTTCGTCTCCTAGGACCATTAATTTGGAGGTTTGTTCAACATGTGAATTTGGGAATTTCCATGAATTTGGCAACTCAAATGCAGCTTGTAACCCTGATTCAAATGGTATGTGTACATGCATTTACCAGTTCTCTCCAGGTGATTCAAGCATTCACTTAGAGCCAAGAACCACTATTATTTGGGCCAAGGGAGCCATTGGTAGTCTTTTTGTTGTTGGTGGATTTTTTTTTTTTTTTTGCTCTTGGCCACATCCAGCAATATTCAGAAGTTATCTCTGGTTCTTTATTAGGAATCACTCCTAGCAGTGCTCAGGGGTCATATGGGATGCCAGGGTTCAAACCTGAGTCAGCCTAGTGCCAGGCAAGTGCACAACCTGCTATACTATTTCTCCAGCCCCACCACAGGTAGATTTGAGTCTTGTGGAAGCATGGTAAGATCGATGGTCTAGGAACTCCTGCCCTGGAATGAGGGCATGGGAGATGGGGAAGTGTTAAGTTCTGAGCTGCTAGCCTTAGGGTCCAACATTTGCCCTTCACAAGACCTAAGGGCAGGACCCATAAATGGGCCCTGCCCATATGGTTATACCCAAAACATCTGTGCATATCCAAGCTAAGGTGAGGCAGAATATGTCTGGTCTTGTCTGATCACAGAAATATGTAAATCATTGATCTTTATCTTGCAAATGTTACCTTGCAAATGTTAAATCTGTGATTGTCATTTGTTCCAAAGATTGTTAACTGTTACAATGGCCCAGGAGCTTGCAAACTCCCAGTGATTTGTGCTTACACCTCCTCCACCCAAATTTTGTATAAAAGGCTTAAACTGTGTTCAGTAAATGGAGTGCTGCTAGCCAGAACTCCCCGCTGCTTCGTTGATTTTCCCTGACGCATAAAGAACCAATTTCTGAGTTTTTCGCTCACTTTTACCTCCCCAAGATGGCTCAGAATACTGCTTCCTGACCTGCTTTCCAAACCTTCAAAGTACAGAAAATCTGGAGACTGAGAACTAATAAGTCTAACAAACTATCTATCCTCTACTCAGAAGACTGTTGCTATTTTTCAGTGATTTCTAATGCTTCAAGAAGAACCAGCTGGCCCCTATCCTGAACTGTTTCAGTACAGAGCCATCTTCACCATCAGCTTCCTTCCCCACCCCAGACCCCAACTCAATTCACTCTAGGTCTGAAGCATAAAAGACCCAGACAAATAAAGCCACATTCACCCCAAAGCCACTTCAACAATTACCAATTCATTTATGCTTTGTTCCTAAGATCAGGGGAAGTCACATTATCTCCCAAGCACTAAATTCAGAACCTTGCACAACATTTCATCATTAATTTTGCTATAGCAACATATCAGAAATCTTGATAAAAAAAAGCCCACATAATAACATGAAAAGGGCAATGACTGGCTATTTTTGAAAGAAATGACAGAAAAATAATAGAGATGAAATATGACCTCACTCTACCAAATCCTTAGAGAATGGCCTTTATCATTCATTACCACTGCTCTGAGAGCTCCTATGCGTTCTTTTTAAACCTGACTAAAATATTTAGCTTCTCAGGGAAAAAGATCCTTTCATTTCTCCTCCCAATACTATATCAAAAAGAACTTGTGTCAACTAAAAATTGAATTAAAATGAATCATCAAACAATGAGTTATACCTGCCTAGAACACTGTGGTCATTTGTCATTTATTAAAATATCTGTGTTAACTTCCAGATTTTAAAATCACTATTCTATAATAAATCATTCTATCCATGCAGTGGAAGTACATTTTGATATGGAAAAATAAAAGGATAACATTTTTTATTTATAGGAAAATGCAAAAGAAAGCTAATAAAATGAGCTGAAAACTGCTATTTAGTATTTAAGTTGATTTATGTTGGTTTTTATTACAACTTGCATGTTTTAGATGAAGTTATAGCTCATACTACCTCTTCCTGACTCTTCTGGAACATAAATAATAACATTAGGTGATATATTTAATGAATAGTAAATTATACATTTGGCTCCTAGAAATGGAAATTAATCTTCAAAATCTGGCAAAGTTACTTGGTGGTTGCATATTTTCCTTAAAAAAAATACTTTGATTGTTTTTAACTTGTGAGCTAGTAGGTTCAAAGGGCATCTGGGTGAGACCATACTGTCTCACACACTGAGTCAAAATACTTGCTTACTTTATGTGATCCATATACAATGCCAAGGACCTGCGCTTCTTACAGAGAAAGGTTGTAGACCTCATTGGGTGCAATACCTCTCCTTAGTGATGAAGCAAGGCTTTGGACTGAGAGTGTAGATATTCACACCTGGGCTTAGGAAACAACAAAGGTATCCACTGTGTGAGTTGTGTTCTATGAGAAATTTAACAAGGACAACATACATTTCCAAACGGTTACCTTCTCACTGGATTAGGCAGAAACCGAAGTATAGGGGCATGAGTGATTATACAGAGGGTAGGAAGGGCTCTCACCTTACACAAGGCCAATCTAGGTTCCATCCTCAGCACCATCTATGGTCCTTTGTGCCTGCTAGGAATGATCCCTGAATGTGACACCAGGAGTAAGTCCTGCACATCCGTGAGTGTGGCCCAAAAATCTAAACAAAAGGAAAGAAAGAAGCCAAGCCATTATGGGTAGCAGAAAAAGAGTTAGCAATGAGGACAGTAAAAGCTCAAAGCCTCACCTGGAATTCCTCGGGGCAAACAAGATAGTATTCAAAGGATTGTTGCAGGGTATGTAATTAATTATCATAACTATAACACCCAGCAATTTTTCTCTGAGGTATTAAGAAAAAAAATAGGAGCAGACTTACATGCATTGAAGCATTGTTTATACTAATCAAGCTATAGAAACAATCCAACTCAAGCCTAACAACAGATGAGCAGATAGAGAAGACGTAGTATACATATGTAACTGTATATACACACACTTTTAATTTATTATTATATTATATAATTTACATATTAATATAATATACACATAAATATTTGTGAGAGGGAGGCATGGCGGGTTCTAGCCCTGGCCCACCACCTCGGCAGAGCCTCACAACAAGCCAGACCACCATTCCCATGACCTAATATAATGGTTTGAGGCTCTTTATGTTCCTGTAGCAAGCCAATGCCCCTGGCTCTCCTGGCATGAGACAGGACATATGGAGATATTACTGGTGCCCGCTCTAGCAAATAGATGATCAACGGGAAGATCGTGATCGTGATCGTGATAAATATTTGTATATATGCAAATGTATTACATATAAATTATATGCAAATACATAATATATAAATATTAAAAATGCATATTTAATATATATTAAAATTAGTCTTGCCATTTGTGGGATATAAGAATGGAGCTGGAGGGTCATGCTAAGCAAAATAAATCAGAAGGAGAAAGCCAAACACAGGTGGTTTCATTTTTTATGGCATATACAGAAATAAAATAAAGGAGTGGAAACTAAGCCAAAACATTCCCTGCATTCCGATTACAAAACAGAGATGACAGAGAAATAAGGGTTTGGAAGCACAGAGTAAAGGGCCCAACGCAGAGTGGCAGAGACTGAGCACACTTTGGTTGTGGCTATGGCGTGGCGATAGGTCTTTGAAGACATGTGAACCTGAACTCCTAAGCCATGCACTGTTGCAAACCCCTGGTATTCCAATGGAAAGAAAGAAAAAAGAAAAAAAGGAAAGAAATAGATTTTTACTGGGCCACGAATTTGGTTCAGAAGTAGTGTGAATACTTTGCACATGTGAAGTCCTAGGCTTGACTCATAACATTGGAAAACAGTCTTATTAAGGTATGATTAATACCAAAGTAACTTCACGTCTTCATAACGTCTTTGGTGTGTATGGGCACATGCAAGCACCTAAGATGCCATCACCATCATCAAAGAGGCAGGCATATCCTGAGTTTCCAGAGGCTCCTTATAGCCTTTTGTTTTATTTGATTTCTGCTAGTAAAAATGCCATGAGACGTATTGCTTTGCAGTACATAATACTGTATTATTAATTATATTTTTTCTGTTGTACAGATTCCTAGAAATTATTCACTCACATAACTGAATGCTTACACTGAAATCTTTACTTCTCTATTCCTACTCCCAGCAACCACTATTATATTCTCCGTAGTTTTGAATTTGGCTGCTTCAGGTACCTTGTAGAAGCAGAATGACGCACTACTAGTATTTTTGTGAGCAGCTTATCGCACTATCGCCTTCAGGTTTATCCATGCTGTTGTGAATGACTGGATTGTCTTTTCTTGAAAGCAGACCAATTTTCTGTGTATTTATATATCCCATTTTAGTTTTTTCTGTTTTTATTTTTTTTAATTGAGAGAACGTTAGTTTACATGACTCTATATGTTCTAGGGGTATAATTTTACGCCTCTTCAAATTATATATTACCTCACCACAACTACCACCAGCCACATTTTATTTATTCACTTATAAACAAAGACTTTAAATTTGTCTCTTTTTAAAAACTCTATGTAAATGGAATTATGTTGTATGCATTATCTTGTGTCTATTTTTGTTTAGCATTTTGTTTCTTATTTACAGTCATTAATTAGCTGATGATAAGGGAACATTTTCAGAAAAGTCTCTATATATAACTTAATCATTATACAAATGTCATAGAGTGTGATGACAAACATTGATGGTATAAGTCATTATATGCCTAGGCCATATGATAGAGCCTATTGGGACCACAATCATATAATCGATTCTTTAGGCAATATGAAACTGAATATATTATGGATATGAGATAGTTGTCAATTAGATACATTTTAAATACTTCTCCATGGTCTGTGAATTGTCTCTTCATTAAAAACGTTTTTTAAAATTTACTTAATGTAAACAAAAAGCCCAAACTATTGATATAATTCTAGAGTTGATTTGATTAGATAATAAAGTTCCAATATTAAAATCAATCAGAATATAAAAAAAAACAATTTTATATGAAAATTGTTATATGTGGTCATGGAGTTGTTAAGTCCTTGTCTTAAGCATTTAATAAGCTGTTTGCTGCTAACTAAGCCTCCTGTGTCGTTGATTTTGATGCTGAGTTGAGTTGACTGCTGTGTTATTTTTCCATCTAATTTGCTGTGCTCCTTTTGGAAATTCAGTACTGAGGAATTAAGAGGTGTCCACTTCATGGTCCTGAGACTTTTTTAGGATTTGTAACCTGGGCCAAAGTATTGACCTAGTAGCAACAGTGGGAGACAGGCTTGACTTTCTGGCTTTTCAGAAATATGAGGGGCTTGGAGAAGTCTGTCCACCCTGACTCCAAGAAGACACTAAAGTTCTAGCTGAGTACCGGGGTACCTGAAATTATTATTGGTGTCTCTACAGAGAATATTAATGAATCTGTGGAGTTGAGTCCTTGGCATAGCTGCAGTAGTGGGGGGTGGTGCCACGGTCTGAATTTTGCAGCACTGTGGCTTGGTCTGCAAGTCTCTGGAAGGTGCCCGAAGTTTTCAGCTGTGGAACAGGTGTTTCCATGAATTTTAGCTGCTTGGGTTTCATCTCCTTGGAGATTTAGTTGTGGATCAATAGAGCAGGGCCTGTGGGTGCGTCTGCTTGATGATGGCTGTGGGAGCTGGTGTGGCTATTGGGGCTCTATCTTTTCACTCTTACAGTGACTTTTGTAAGTACATAGTCCTTAATTTGAAAATGTGAAAGTAGCTTCTTAAAATTAAATTTAGTCTTAAGAATTTCCTTTCTGTTTTAAATTATTTACTTGAAATTATTATTTTTAATTATTAAAACAATAAATTTAAATAATAATTTAAATTGATTACTTGATCACTTGAATCCCATTATTCATCGATTTGCTCGGTGGGCACCAGTAACATTTCCATTGGACCCTATTACGTGCCAATGTAGTCCAGTGGCATCTGGTTGATTCAGGAATATGAAGAGCCTCACACCGTTCCTTCAGGGTCTTGACAAGGAAGTCTGACCATCTTGTAGGTGGGCAGCCATGTATCTTTTGACATCCCGTGGGATCCAGTCGGTAACAGCTCCAGTCCAGCAGTCATCTCCAAATCGCATTACATGTCCAGCCCATCTGATTTTTTGATATCTAGGCAAATGAGACAGCGTCCCTGATTCTGAAATAGCGATGGAGATTGGAACTCTGGAATCCTTCTCTCACTTGAGTGAGGCATGATATTCCAAGCATAGCTCTTTTGATTCCTATCTGGGAGACTCGAATAGCATTCTCATCCTGCTTTTGTAGGGCCCAGATCTCTGAGGCGTATATTAATGCAGGGAGAGCGGTGGAGTCAAAGAGATGTGCCCGGAGAAGGAGATTCTTTGTCCGTTTAGCTAATTCTTCAATGCCTTTGCAGGCATTCCATGCCACTCTCTTCATCCTGCTCAGCTCAGGTTTTAGGTCGTTCATCATGTTGATTTTTCAACCTAGGTACACATAACTGCTGCATTCAGAGATATCTGTTCCATTAGGACTGAATGGGGCCTCTGGAACTAGTTCATTTTTCATGAACATAGTTTTGTTGAGATTCAGCTGTAGACCTATCTTTCCACATTCTCCATCGAAGTCAGCCAGCATTTGTGCCGCTTGGGTAATGTTTGGTGGTATTAGAACGATGTCATCAGCGAAGCTGAGGTGGTGTAGTTGCCGACCATCTATCTTCACTCCCATCCCTTCCCATTCTAATTGTCGCATGATGTTCTCAAGGGTGGTGCTGAAGAGTTTTGGTGAAATGGTATCACCCTGCCAAACCCCTCTTTTGACATCAATGATCACTTCTTCGTAGAATGGTGAGATCCTGGTGGTGAATCCGTAATACAGCTCACGAAGGAACTTGATGTATTGGATTTGAGCACCCTGTTTGGCTAGGGCTTCGATGACCGCTTCAGTCTCCACAGAATCAAAGGCTGAGACAGAGCGGCATCTTGTACTCCCTACAAACTTCAATGAGCTTAGTTACTGTGTGGATATGGTCGATTGTGCTGAATCCTTTCCGGAAGCCAGCTTGCTCACATGGTTGTCCTTCATCTAGTGTTCTGCCAATCCTGTTCAGGATGACTCATGTAAACAGCTTGTAGATGACAGAAAACAGGCAGATGGGGCGATAGTTATCGCTGTCGTGAATGTCTCCCTTCTTGAACAGTAGAACTGTCCTGCTGGTTTTCCATTGGGAGGGCACCTTGCATTTGGACAGGTAGCATGTGAAGACCCGAGCTAGTTTATTGATGAGTACCGATGGCAGATTCTTCAGGTGTTCGGGTCTGACTTTGTCTGGGCCTGGTGCTGTTCCCTTCTTTACTGGCGAAATGGCATGTCGGATTTCAGAAGGGAGAACGTTGGGAATGGCATATCCATCCTGTGGAATTTGGTATGTGGGCAGGTGGACGTGGCAGTCAAAGAGATCTGAGTATAAGTCCTGGATAATCTTCTCCATTGCCTTTCTGGAATGGAGATCCATCAGGGCGTCGGAGGGCAGTCATCTTGGTCTTATAGTTGGTGAAGGACAGGCAGGCGGTGCGAATGCTTTTCCCGGTTTCTGCTGCATCTTCCAGTATTTCTGCTCTTCTGTCTTTGAGGTCTTTCTTTATCGCTTCTCTGCACTGCTTTGCAAGCTTGGACATTAGCATTTGGTTGCCTGAGGCTCGCGCCTTGCCACGTTGGTGAATGAGCTCGAGAGTTTCTGAAGACAGGCGTCCTTTTGTGTCTTTGTCTCTCTCAGCATTCTTCGCACAATCATGGAGGTGCTGAACCAGTCGGTTGTATTCTTCATCGATGTCGTCAATGATGGTATCGTCCCATGTTGCTGCAATGGTGCCAAAGAGTTCCGAGTTGGTGGTCGTTCTGGGAGTTCTCTTTAACTTTGCAGCCTTTTCTTCCCATTACTTGAAGTAGAATTTTGCACAAAGGAGACGTTGGTTCAATCCTGTTTGGAATTTGGGGATGACAGCAACATTGGTCAGACAAAACCGTTGATTGAAGATGATGTGGTCAGTTTTATTGTAGAACTGTCCACCAGGAGATTCCCATGTCCAACGTTTCGCTTCAGCCTTCTGGAACTGTGAGTTCCCATGAATGATCTTGGTGGACATGATGAACTCAGATAGTCTCTCACCCTGTTCGTTCCATTCTAGGTCATGGGTCCCGATGTGGAGTTCTTCAGCCAATCTTCTCGGTCCTATCTTGGCATTAAAATCACCGACTATGATCTTGTAGGAGGTGTGATCATTTTTATAGAACTCCTCCAGTTCCATGAAGAATTTCTCAATTTCATCTTCCTTGTATGTGGATGTTGGTGCGTAGACAATGAAGATAGAAATTTCTGGCAGTGGGCCACATCTCTTCAAGTGTAATCATCCTATCCGGTTTGTTAGGCATTCAAATGAATCAATGTTGGCGGCCATGTTCGTGTTGACAAGAACACCAACGCCACCGACGCCTCTTTCGTCGCATGTTCCAAGGAACAGTTCTTCTCTGGTGTCAAATACAGCCTGATGCAACTGATGTCTCCTCGACTCAGTCATACCAATGATGCCGTACTTGATCTTGTGCGCTTGCACCATCAGATCCTCAATATATACTTCCGATGCCAGTGTACGTGCATTGAAAGTACAGACAGTCATTTTTGTCCTTCTTCGTTTTGGCAGCCTAGGTTGGCCGTGAAATTTTATCAGGCACTGCTTGTTTGCCTTTCTTACTGGTGCCGTATTAAGGGCTCTTTCGGGGTCAGGAAAATAAACATTTCTGTTACTCATTTGGCATATCGAACAAGCATTTTATATTTTATTAAAATGTTAGGATTTGTAGGACCAGATAGTACAGCGAGTTAAGCATTTACCTTGGCATGTGACCAATTTCCTCAGCTCCCGATATGGTCCCCTGAACCCACCAGAAGTGATCCCTGAATAAAAGAGCCAGTATTAAGCCCTGAGCACTGCTGGGTGGGGCCACAAAAAAAAAACAAAAAGAAGTAGAATTTATCTTCTAATTGACTTTATAGAAAAAATCTTGGGAAAATATTAATATATACGTTTTTTTCTTTCAATTCCTCAAAAGAATTTATCCCTCCAATTATATGTAACTCCAATGACATTTTCCACTAACATTTAGTTGCATTTTGAGTAGAGATTTTGCCCATGTTTGACACCTGAGAAGGACCTATGACATATCCTGCTCTCTGCTAAGACTGTTTTGAAAAGAAATGACATGATGATGATCAGACATAACAAATCTTCTGATTGTTCTTATTTGTATTATTAGTACAATACCATCACGATCATGATCACGATCTTCCCATTGATCATCTATTTGCTAGAGCGGGCACCAGTAATATCTCCATATGTCCTGTCTCATGCCAGGAGAGCCAGGGGCATCGGCTTGCTACAGGAACATAAAGAGCTTCAAACCATTATATTAGGTCATTCCCATGACCCTAATTGGGTCATGGGAATGACCTAATATAATTGTTACTGGAATTTGGCATATCAACTACAACACGAGAAGCTTGCCAGGTTTGCCGAGAGGGAGGCAAACTCTTTTAAACACCTCCAAATAAAGCATTTATTGATGAACCTGCGGCCGCTTGCCGGGCTGTGATGGGCTGGTCTGCTGGGTGGAGTTCTGACGAGAGGGAAGTCCAAATGTGGAAAATGGCGGCACCCGTGGAGTGAGGGGGTGGTCTGGCTTGTTGTGAGGCTCTGCCGAGGTGGTGGGCCAGGGTTAGAACCTGCCA
The DNA here is from genome assembly GCA_021461705.1 of Cryptotis parvus. NCBI lineage: Eukaryota > Metazoa > Chordata > Mammalia > Eulipotyphla > Soricidae > Cryptotis > Cryptotis parvus. The sequence continues at coordinate 167,774 of JAJIBD010004624.1, read as the reverse complement.
TGCCTCCCGACTGCCTCATGAATGGCTGGGCACAGGGAGAGCAAGGAACAGCTCTGCCCCATGTCTGAGAGTCTTATAATACCATAAACAACTTAATAAACTTAATTTTAAACTCTTACTCAAATTCACAAAATGAGCTTGTGATTATGGTAAACATTTTCACCTATCAAACAAAATTATAACTTGAAGTTCCCATTCTGTTTTGCTGTTTTAAATTTTAAATAAAACTAGAGCTTCCAGGTAGCCAGATGGAATGATCGATCCAAAGTAACTCATTCTTTTTTGTCTATTATAACAGTATTGTCAAATTTCTTACTTTAAATGAACTTTGAAAATTAAGGGAATATCTATAATCCTAGGACAGGAGGCATAAAGTGTGACCAAAGTGAGCAAAGATAATTTGTGAACAAGACTAGATATACTCTAAAAATGAAATATCCCAGCTCAATATCCATGCACAGTTAATTTTTTCATTATTAAAGGAGAAATATGTTTCTATTCTGAAAGTAGAATATCCTTTATAGCTTCTACTTTGTAGCTTTCCTTTACACTCGTTCAATAGTCTCTTAATTAACATAAGTTCCTATATTTTATGTAGTTCAACAATTTTTCCTCCTACATTTATCCTATATGCATATGTTTAAGAAATCTCTAAATTCAGTCTCTTCTATAAACCTTATTGCTGCCTTTTCACTTTAGTTAGCAAGCTACTCCAGAATGAGTTTTGTCAATGACACTAAGAATCACATTTTAATTCCCCCCCAAATGGCCATCAGTTGATCCATCACCATTTATGGAAAATATTTCCCTTTTTGTCTCTTCTATATATACTTTTTTTTTGCTTTTTTTGCGTCACACCTGGCAATGCGCAGGGGATACTTTGGCTCTGCACTCAGGAGTTACTCCTGGCGGTGCTTGAAGGACATTATGTGATGCCAGGGATTGAACTCCGGTCAACCTTGTGCAAGGCAAATGCCCTCCTTGCTGGATTATAGCTCCTGCCCCTACTATATATTTTTCACTTGACTTCAAAGTCAAGTAACAAATGAGCATGTAAACTATTTTAGAGCTCTCCGTGTTCCTTGTGCTGTCTATTATTGCAACAATTCCACTCTTACCATTTTGTAATCAATTTTGATGTCTGGAATGCATGTCCTCCCACTTGACTTTTCTTTAGCTTTTTTTGACTATTTGTGGCGATCAATATTTACATATAAATTTTAGAAACACAGTGGATTAGTTTTCTTTTAAAAAATTGGAAATTAAACAGATCTTTTTAGAGTTTTGATTTGGATTGCTGCCAGGGAACACTGGCAGCATCAGGGAACAAGTTCCCTTTTGCAGCGATAGCTGTCAGCGGATGCAACAACCACAAATTCAACACATTTCTAAAAGGCATTTACTTATCACCAATAATGAAACAAACTCTGCTGATACAATCCAAGATTAAGGGATTCCCAATCTCTAATTCCTGGCTGAACCTCCAACTATGTGGTTAGGTCTGGATCTAAAGCAAGACCTGGACTTCTCTTCCAAAAATCAGGTTTTACTTCTCAAATGGTGCCAAAAATCCAAGTCTGGGTTTCCGTTGTGAGCCAGCCTTGAAAAATCAAAGACTAATATCCAAATTTCCAGGTAAACACACCCAGCCCAGATCTAATCAGATGCTAATTTGCCAGGGTCATGTCCCTTCATCTCAAGCTCCTGTGGAAGGCAACATGGAACACAGTTTAGGTATTTTCCTGGGTAGGAAAATACCTAAAAGTAAAAGCATCTCAGGATTTATAACCTGGGGAAATAACACTATAATTTGAGACCATGAAACTTCATGCAGTTATATGCATATCTTCAAATATTCATAAGGTTCATTTCAATTCTGCTTCGGAGTAGTTTTGGTGCTCTGTCCTCAGTTTTTATTTATTGATGATGATGATGATGATGATGATAATGATGATGATTTTTCCCTCAGTTTTATTGAAAGGGTCATTCTAATTCACCTTAAGGGGGTCAGCATGACCTCTCCCTTATCTTTTCAGAGCTGATTTCAAACACAGAGTTCCCTGAAGTAGACAGGTTTTTCCTGGTATATGTCTTGTCCCACCAAGAGGACCTGCGGGAGATAAGAGGAAAATGCCCAAACTAGCTGGCATAGAATGCGTAGTAGAAGCTACAATGCTATTCCAACCATTACTAAAATCAAACTGCCTTTTCCAGTCCAGCCTCCAGTCTCCTATATTGATTTGCATAAGAACCTCAGGGCAAATACAAATGGCTTTGAGTTTGCAGAAATCCAGAGACCTAGGGCCAACAGATTACTTTGAATTTTCTTCCTTTTATGAAAACAAGCAAGTAAAGTTTCATCTCCAGATTTTGAAAGGAAGATGTTGATTTTATTTTTCCATAATCTTCAAAACTGCAGAGAAGCAGTCCATTGAAATTAAGTATTCTCTCATTTTAAGTATTTAAATACTTGTTTTCAATAATAAAATGTTTTTATACAGATTTTATCTAAGGTTCTAAGGTTTGAAAAGGTTTAAGGATTTTAGTAAGCTGTTTAAATAAATTATTTTCATACAACAAATGGGGTGCTTCATTATTCTAAACAGCAGGATATATGCTGTTACTTTGAATATGAAGGAAACCCAACAATTCAGGGCGCAGCATCAAGTTTGATATCGGGGCAGAGGAAAGAGGATTTGTGAAATAATATGTTACTTTCACTTTTTGTCCTTGTCAAAGCAAGTCATATCAATTATTGTCAATTATTTGTTAAAGTTCAAGATAATTTAAATTTAATTAAATCACAATTTAAATAAAATGTGATTATATAACCAAATATAATACAATTGTGGTCTGTATAAAACTATTGACTTATCAGGAGAATGGGATATGATTTTGGTAATTATGCTCGGCAGGTCTCCATTTCCTGTCGGTAAAATAGAGAGTTGATATGATCTGTGAAGTCCTTGTAGTACTAACATCTTACATTTCCACCTACCTTACATCTCTTTATAAGTGCAAAGTGCAACAGTGTAATTATTATACCATAGGCTTATTTTGCCATTCAGCTACTAGAATTTTATTATTTTAAAAACTTAACTATTTGGATGAGCATAAATGCAAAGAACCAAAATAAATCTGTATAAATCCAGTATAACAATACAACATACATCCCAAGGATGCAAATTTGAGTCCTACATCCAAATAAATTTACAAGTTATGTTGCAATGAAAGAAACATAGTAGGGGGAACACAAAATGGTCAAAATCATCATAACTAAAGAATTTGCCTATAAACTGTGTTTCCATGCAGGAACAGGAAGAGTAGAGGGGTTCTTGGGACACTGGAGGAAGGAAGTGGGCTTCCCTTGTGTGGGTATGGAGTTGGAATGATATATTCATAAAAAAGCACAATTAACAGTATTGTAAATCCTGGTTCCTCAATAAAAGTGGTTTAAAATTAATAGAAAAAAAATGAAGTTTGGAAGTAGCAGACTAAAAAAATCAACATATGAAGTCTGTTGCCTTTTTTTTTAATTTTTAAAAAGTTTTTGGGTCACACCCAGTGAGATTCAGGGGTTATTTCTGACTCTGCATTCAGAATCACTCTTGGTGAGGCTCAGGGGATCCTCAGGGGATACCAAGGATTGATCCTAATTCAGGTGCCTGCAAGGCAACTGCCCTAGCCACTGTACAGTTGTTTTGATCTAAGTTTCATTCTTACATACTAACAATAATAAACAGTAATAAAGAGAAATAAATGTTTCAAATCTATCCCATTTATGATGGCAATATAAACTCCAAATATCTTGAGTCAATTTAACAAATGAGATAAAATACATTTTGGGTGAACATTATGAATCACTTCAGAAAAAAAAATTATATAAAATAAAAAGAAATGGAAATATATTCTGTGTTTATAGACTAAAAGAATCAGTATTGTTAAAATGATTGTCTTATCTAAAGTAATTTACATATAATGCAATTCCCATCAAAATTCCCATGGCATTTTTAAAGGATTTGTAACAAATATTTCTAAAATTTGCATGGGACCAAAATTCCCAGAATAGCTAAAGCAACCTTAAGAAAAAGGAAGATGGAAAGCTTTGCATTTCTAGACTTTAGTCTTTTCTATGAATGATTGCAATCTTATGTGTGATACTGTAGCAAAGTCATACTCCCAACAGAAAAGAATTGAGAGCCCAGAGATTAACCAAGGGATGTTTGGGCAGTTAATTTGTGACAAAGGGGAAAGGAGCATGAAGTGGAATGAAGAGCCTCTTAAACAAATGGAACTGGGGAAACTGAATAGTTGCATGCAAAAACATTAATTAAAAAGGTTTGAAAATCTTGCAATCGGCCTGTTTTTTTTTTCAAGTATTTTATTATACCACTGTGACCAGACCAGCACGGCCGCGGTTCATCAATAAATGCTGGACTTAGAGATGCCTACAAGAGTATGCTACCTGCACGGCAGAGCCTGGCAAGCTACCCGTGTTGTATTTGATATATATGCCAAAACCCAGTAATAATTATAGACTCATTCCGGAATGGATTGAGGCTCTTTATGTTCCTGGAGCAAGGAGATGCCTTGAGCTCTACTTGCATGAGACAGGACATATGGAGATGTTACTGGGGCCCACTCGAGCAAATCGATGATGAACGGGAAGACAGTGATACAGTGATACTGTGAGATATACAATTACAAAGATATACAATTAGAAAGTTCATATTTGGGTTTTGATCATACAGTGTTACAGCACCCATCCCTCCACCAGTGCCCATCTCCCACCACCAACATCCCCGGTTCCCTCCCTCTCCCCAAGCCCGCCTCCATGGCAGGTTCTTTCTCTTTTCCTTCCCTTCCAGACTATGGATTACAGAACAGACATTAAAGGGTTGTCATGTGTATCTTTTTGCCTGTATTTAATGCTCAGTTCTAGGTTGGTATTAGTACTTTTCGACAATTGTTAGCACACTGTTCCATTTTCTGTCTTACCTATTCTCTGACTCCCACACGTTTGTGATGATTTCCACCTTTGACAAGACCTAATACATGTTTCACTTGACCTTGGATATTGGTATCATAATATGTACATATATATTTATGTCTTGCAAATAAATGCAGTCATTCTGTATCTGTCTCTCTCCCTTCGGCTAATTTCACTCAACATAATCTTCACCATGTCCATCCATTTATAGGCAAATTTCATAACTTTATTTTTCCTAACAGCTGCATAGTATTCCATTGTGTAGATATACCAAAGCTTCTTTA